>CM018694.1:34000623-34151803 GCA_009363875.1 Mikania micrantha | reverse complement strand
CGCAACTCACGATTGTTAGCCGACTGAAGGGCTAACACACGCACGCGCACAAAAATCTTACATTCATACTTATGAGTACAAACAACATGATTCAATACAGGATTGTGAAACCAACTCAAGTGTAATCAAGAGCGCGTGTCTTCATTTTTAAGCTAAGTCAACTCTACAACAACGAGGTGAGTTCATATGCCCCTTTTTCTTAATTCTTTACTGATTTTAACTTTCGGGGCTGAGAATCATGTTTACTTTTATTCATTTAAAAGTTTTTGCTTAACATGTTATTTATACTTGATTTAGATAATATTAAACTGTTATTATCGATTATCATTGTATGCATGTTTGTATGATCATAAGATAACAGGGAAACTCAGATGATTATGATAAAGTAATTTCATAATCAAAAATACATTTGAATAACATAGCTGTAAGATTATATCTTATAATACTTAGTTATTCTACATGAGTAAACAGTGAGACGATTCATATACAAACAAACAATGAGAACTATTACAGTGGAACATGATGACACTTCACAACACATAAATGATTAGAAGATAAAATATCTTCTTAATAGCATTTCACATTAAATAAATTGATAAAGTGTGATAAGTAAATCACTTATAACACTTAATCTACCCTTAAAACATACTATGTGATAGTATGATCGCATTTGGGTATCCACCACCTTCGTCACTTAAGGGTACTAAGACAGGTTCTTACTACGGCTTAAGGATTACATGGGTGAACATATGGATTTCAAGTGATGATGATCATGATAACGTAACTTCATGAGGATTCTTATCATTCACACATGATTAACATAAAGTAATAAGACGAGTTCTTATTCGACTTTGTTAATCACAACGAGAAAAATCCCACATTGAGACTTTGGGATCAAATGGATTATAGTAAATGATGATCATGATAACGTAACTTCATGAGGATTCTTATCATTTACACATAATTAACATAATGTAATAAGACAAGTGCTTATTCAACTTTGTTATTCACATGAGGACAATCCCACATGGAGGCTTTGGGATCACACGGCGGGATAGAGTGAATGGAATGCATTGTAATCTGATTACGTGAGGATTACAATGGACTTCATTTAGGCTTTATACGTTGCATTGAGATTACATTAAATCAGTTAACTAACACTTTTAATATTTAAAAGTGAAAAACAGTTAACCCCACAATATAGAATAATACAAGGAACAGATTGAATAAATCTAATATCCTTACACATATATTGGTTATCAATACTTCGGTTCGATAATTACAACGTATCATATTATTATTCTATACATGAGAACACAGGTGATCAAGAAAGAGATAAACATGTGAATGAGAGTGAAATCAATAGTTGTATTACAAGTAGTGTGGAGTTCTAGTGGGTGTTGTGGTGGGATGTTGGCTAGGGCTTAGTTCCCTTACATATGCACTATATATAAGCAACACTACTAGGATGATATAGTACTTGTGACTATAACTATTGAGGAGCCATTGGGTGAACAATGTAAGCAGACAATCATACAAGTATCATATTATCATTGTGAATGTGCATGCGAACGAATCATGGTTTTACATTAACTTACTTATGAACTCACCAACCTAGTGTTGACTTTGTTTAAATGCATGTTTTTCAGGTGACTGAACAGGTGTAGATATTTATAATGCAAGTACTAAGCTAGTGGACTTTTAGAAGACCTAGCTTACTTTTGATTGCATACTTTTGGAATGACAAAACAGTGAATCACTTTTGTATATCTTGTACAGATACAAGATATAAACTTATTGATTCTTTTGATTAGATTTACTTAGTTAAATTATGATGTAAATGTAATTTAACTTTGTAAATCTAGTTTATGTCATGTTAGCATTTCTCATTTATATCTCATGTGCTATGGAAACAATCTGATCATTTGATTATCACTCAAAGATATCGCGCCCCGGGAACCTTCCGCCCGACGGGAAAACCGATCCGTTTCCACCGCCGGCCGGGGTGTGACAGATTGGTATCAGAGCCATGGTTATAGAGAAATATAGGTCATATTACTTTAACGGTTTGGCCTAGACTATAACCTAGGGACCCGCATATAGAGATCATGTGACTTAGGATTCAATTTGCATATGTCTTCTACTTCTGATCACTGCACTAACCGATTTCTTTCGGTTATGATCAGAATGCCGCCAAGAAGACAACCACCTCTATTACCATTGACTCAAGGCTCTGCTCCTCACTCATCTACGCCGACCCACCTGATTCTCCTCCACCTCCACCTCCTCCTCCGCCACCACACCCCACCACCGGCTTATTCCTATCCTCTACATGCACTGGCCACTCTGTTGACCAGTCAGCTGAGGGAGGTAATCCCGACATGATGAACCGAATCAACACCAACAACAGCAACAACGTTGCCAACTCATCTGGAGAAGGCAGCGGTAACACCAGACAGAGTCAGGACTATGCCTACAAGAACTTTGTAGGTTGCAAGCCACCCAGTTTCAGTGGCAGTGAGGGTGCAGTTGGACTGATCTAGTGGATCGAGAAGATGGAGGCTACCCTCGACATCAGTGGCTGTCCTGAACAAAACAGAGTTAAGTATGCTGCGGGATCATTTAGCAAGCGAGCGTTAACTTGGTGGAACGCTCAGGTTTCAGTCAGAGGCCGGGATGAGGCTCAGGCCATGCCGTGGAGTGAATTCAAGGCCATACTGCGGGCAGAGTTTTGCCCAAGAAATGAGCTGAAAAAGGTTGAGACTGAACTGCTCAATCAGAAGATGATTGGTGCTGGGCATCTGGCCTACACCACACACGATTTCATGAGTTAGCTACCTTGGCACCGGATGTGGTGCCAACATTGGAAAAGAGGATTGAACGGTATGTCGGGGGACTACCGCCAAGTATCCGAGGTCATGTTATCTCTGCCCACCCTACTACCAATGGAAGTAGCGTTACACTGTCAGCATCCCTGACAGATATGATGGTTGCCTCTGGGGAATTCAAGAAGGAGGCTGAAACAGCCAAAGCGAACTTCCAAGAAGTCGGATAAACGTCCGGCTAAGAAACAAAAGGTGGCTAGAAACTTTGCTGCCACTACTCAAGCTCCGATGCGCAACCAGCCACACCATTGGAGATCAGGAAGCCATACACTGGCACTGCACCTTTGTGCAACTCGTGTCAGTTTCATCATCTACCAAATGTCCCGTGCAGACACTGCACCAACTGTGGGAGATTTGGTACACAGCAAATTACTGCAGGAGTCCGAGGACTTAGAACAGAAACAACAATGCAGCTACTGCTGCTGCTGCTGCTGCTGCAGATCCTAGGTCTTGCTACAACTGTGGCGAACTAGGAACATTTCTCTCAGGATTGTCCCAAGAGGAATCAACAAGGGGCTCAAGCACCGCGAGGAAGAGCCTTCCAAATAGGAGCTGCTGCTGCTGACTCGACAGGAGCCGAATGTCATAAGGGTACATTTCTCTTATCTGACTTCTATGCATCCATATTATTTGACACTGGTGCGGATCAGAGTTTCATCTCATCCGACTTTGCATGCCATATTAATTATGATAAGGAATTGTTAGACTCCCCTTACACTATTGAGATAGCAAACGGCAAACAGATCACAGTAGACACTATATTTAGGAATTGCCCACTAACACTTGGCGATCATACATTTTCCATCGACTTGATACCGATGGAGCTGGGCAGTTTCGACATCATCATCGGAATGGATTGGCTATCTCTTAATAGAGTTGAATTCATCTGTTCCGATAAGCTACTACGCATTCCAATGGAGAACAATGAGATCTTGGAGATTCGTGGAGACCAAGCGAAACGCAGTGTCAAGATAATACCGTGCATGAAGGCTCGTAAGTACTTACGAAAACAATGCGTTGCATTTCTAGCTCACGTGATTCAGAAAGACAAGAAGGCGATCAAGATTCAAGATGTACCAATTGTGAGAGACTTTGCAGAAGTATTTCCGGATGACTTACCGGGACTGCCACCCGAGAGATCGGTACAGTTTCGAATCGATCTGATTCCGGGAGCAACTCCTGTAGCCAAGTCTCCTTATAGACTTGCTCCGTCAGAGATGCAGGAGCTGTCTAATCAGTTACAAGAGTTACTCGATAAAGGATTCATCCGACCGAGCTTTTCCCCGTGGGGAGCTCCGGTTCTTTTTGTTAAAAAGAAAGATGGAACTTTCAGGATGTGCATAGATTATCGAGAACTCAAGAAACTCACCATCAAGAATCGGTACCCGTTACCGAGAATTGATGATTTGTTTGATCAATTACAGGGAGCGCAATACTTTTCAATGATAGACTTGAGATCAGGCTATCATCAGCTCCGGATTCAAGAAGAAGACATACCAAAGACGGCCTTTCGTACCCGATATGGTCATTACGAATTCATGGTGATGCCGATCGGATTGACGAACGCACCGGCTGTATTCATGGACTTAATGAATAGGGTGTGCAAGCCGTATCTAGATCAGTTTGTTATCGTCTTCATTGATGATATACTGATTTATTCAAAGAACGAGAAGGAACATGAGCAACACCTGAAGACAGTTTTGGAGCTTCTGAAAGAAGACGACTCTATGCCTAAATTCTCCAAGTGTGAATTTTGGTTAAGAGAAGTTCAATTCTTGGGTCACGTGATTAACAGTAATGGTATTCACGTGGATCCTGCAAAGATTGAAGCGATCAAGAACTGGGATGTGCCTACAACACCGACAGAGATCAGATCATTCTTGGGATTGGCAGGTTATTACAGGAGATTCATCTCGAATTTCTCTAAGATAGCTTTACCTCTCACCAAGCTCACACAGAAGACTGAACCTTTTGTGTGGACTCAGAAACAAGAAGAGGCATTCCAGACATTGAAACAAAGATTGTGCAATGCTCCAATCTTAACACTCCCAGAAGGCAATGATGATTTTGTAGTTTATTGTGATGCTTCCCATCAGGGACTCGGATGTGTTTTGATGCAACGAGACAAAGTTATTGCGTATGCCTCACGACAGTTGAAGATACATGAGAAGAATTACACAACACATGATCTTGAACTGGGAGCTGTTGTATTTGCATTAAAGATTTGGATACACTACCTGTATGGTACAAAATGCACTATCTTCACAGATCACAAGAGCCTACAGCACATATTTGATCAGAAGGAGCTTAACATGAGACAGAGACGTTGGGTTGAGCTCCTGAACGATTACGATTGTGTGATCAAATACCATCCGGGCAAAGCAAATGTTGTTGCAGATGCTTTGAGCCGGAACGAAAGAGTCAAACCCTTACGCGTTCGCGCAATGGAATGACTGTGCAAACAAGTTTAAGCGATCATATTCTACAAGGACAACAAGAAGCAGTGACAAGAGGCAATCTGAAATGCGAGCTCGATTGTGGAGCAGAGAAACATTTCAAGACAAAACAAGATGGAGTTATCTATTATCTGGATCGTGTCTGGATTCCAGCAGTAGATGAACTTCGGACACTTATACTTGACGAGGCACACAAAACACGTTACTCAGTTCATCCTGGTGCCGATAAGATGTACCAAGATCTTATGTCATTTTATTGGTGGCCGGGTATGAAGAAAGACGTTGCCACCTATGTTGGCAAATGTATTAAATGTGCCAAGGTCAAAGCAGAACACCAGAAACCCTCGGGTTTGCTGGAACAACCAGAGATACCACAATAGAAGTGGGAACAAATAGCTATGGATTTCATCACCAAGCTGCCCGCACTTCCAGCGGATATGATTCTATTTGGGTCATCATTGATCGATTGACCAAATCCGCACACTTCTTACCAATCAGAGAGACATACAAGATGGAGAAATTAGCAAGGCTATACATTGATGAAATAGTAGTTAGACACGGGGTGCCATTGTCTATTATTTCAGACCGGGACAGTCGATTTACTTCGCGGTTCTGGCAATCATTGCAACAATCCTTAGGGACGAGTGTTAGTTTGAGCACTGCTTATCATCCACAACGGATGGACAAAGCGAGCGTACCATTCAAACCCTAGAGGATATGTTGAGAACATGCATCCTAGACTTCGGTGGAAGTTGGGATACACACTTACCACTCATTGAGTTCTCCTACAACAATAGCTACCACAGCAGCATTGGATGTGCTCCTTTCGAAGCACTATATGGTAGAAAATGTCGGTCTCCAATTTGTTGGACCGAAGTGGGAGACAACAGAATAACTGGGCCTGAACTTATTCAGGAAACTACTGATAAGATAGCCCAGATACAACAACGATTACAAGCAACACGTAGCCGCCAAAAGAGTACGCAGACAAACGGCGCAAGCCTTTGGAATTCTATGTGGGTGACCGAGTCATGTTTGAAAGTGTCCCCATGGAATGGCGTAGTTCGTTTTGGGGCTAAAGTCAAGCTAGCACCAAGGTATTCGGACCGTTTGAGATTACTCAACGCATAGGTCCTGTGGCATACAGACTCAGACTCCCTGATGAACTCAGTGGAGTGCACGATGTGTTTCATGTATCAAATCTTAAAAGGTGCTTAACAGGCGAGTCATTGATCATATCATTGGAAGAAATTCAAGTTGATGAGCAACTACACTTCATTGAAGAACCTGTAGAGATTATGGAACGTGAAGTTAAGAACTGAAGCGTAGCCGTATCCCTATTGTAAAGGTTCGATGGAACTCCAAGCGTGGACCAGAATTTACTTGGGAACGCGAGGACAACATGAAAGCCAAGTATCCCCCTCTTTTCGAGAAGTAAAGACCGATCTTTATGCTTAAATTTCGGGACAAAATTTCTTTAACAAGGGGAGACTGTGACAACTAGTACCTGACCGCCCGGCAAGTCCGTACGGTACGTGTACTTTCTACAGTAACTATGTGTACATATACGATTGTAAACAGTACTTGTATTAACAGGATTCTAAATACAAGAAATCGTTGTACGTATATTTGTGTAAACTTAAATACATTAAGTACAACGTACATTTGAAACATTAGTTGTATTTATTAAGTGAAAACTTAATTACAGTTAACACAACAAATCATGAGAAACAACGATGTTCAAACAATTATCAGAAACAAATCGGCTGCGATCTGATATCCATAGATGACAGGAATCAGATGGCCGGCAATTCAATGTGAAATCAGGGTGATATCAAGGTGTTTAGTTGAGTCCGATAGTGAGGAAACACAATTAAAACACAAACAGCAGTGTCGTTTCAGAATAACGAACTGACAGTGTGTTTGCGTGGGTGACAATTCACACAAATATATCTGTGGGTTTAACGTTCTGAAATGATAACTGGAAAGTAGAAAACAAAAGTCGGAAAGCAAAACCATCGTCGTGTTCGTTCGAATGACGATTCGAACGAATACGCGAGATGGTGACGCGATTCGACGGAACGAAAACGAAATACGACGCGAAACGAATTTAATTTTAATTAAATAAAATAATAAAAATTTTTACAATTTTGAAACTCATCAAATTAATTAAAATAACACTTTTATTTATTTATTATTAATTACGCGTAATTTTCCGGTTACGTGACGAAAACGCGAACCGAGCAACCGAAATAAACCCGAACACCCCGGGGTATAAAAACAACAAATGAGGGTGTTTCTCCTCATTTTCCATCAGCTCATTCTCTCACTAAAGGCTATTCCCGAACCTCTTCTCTCTCTAAATTCGGAATACACCTCCAACCTCCATTAATGAACTTTGAAGCTTCATATATCCTTCAATTCTCAACGAAATCGGATGATTCTTTCACCCACGCATAGCCCTTGATGTCCTCTACATGAAAGTACAACAGATCTAGACATTTAGCCACAGAAAATCGAGGTAATGATCAATGAAAGTAACTGAAAAATAGGGTTTTCATTCGGTTATATGTGATACATGTTGTAACCGGTTCTAATTCAACCTCCACAACCAATATACCTTAGAGAACCTTGCTCTGGAAACTTAGTCGTGATAATAACCATACAATGGGTGTGTTCGGTGAGGATGATGATACAAAACAACAGGTTCGCCAATGGGCTGTAAAAGCCGAACCATTGTGGGCTAAACTCACCTGAGCCGAACCCTACTGGGTGTCACGAACCCCGCCATCAGCAGCGAACCTTCTTCCACCAGCTGCGAACCTTTTCACGAGCCTAGCCAAACCATATGTAGCCCTACGAACCCATCTACTGTCGAACCTTTGAGTTTGTTAACCGAACCCTGCAACCTTGATTGAGCCACGAACCTTCCTTGTGTGGTCACCTAAGCGAACCTATTTGGAGTCATTGGCCGAACCTTCTGTTAGTACTAAGCTAGGCAAACCATGCAAAGTCAGTTGGAACTGAACCTCCTGTTAAAATCCTATAAGGGTTCGCTGCCATAGGAGATTATTTCTCCGACTTTTTGATCCATCCAAACAGCCGGCCAAAGTTCAAGGCCCAATGTTTTCTTTTGTGTCCAGGCCCACCTAACATCACAGGCCCAACAGTAATTGCATGCTAGACGAACAACAGGCCCAATAGCATCCTCTATGGTCCAACAACCTTCTTCAGCCCACATGCAACTCTCCAGCCCAAACGAAATTATAAGTCTCGGCCCATCCTTGGTTCAGGCTCAACGACCCATGTGATTGATCTGGCCCACGTGACCATGCAGCCCAAGTTAATCGGCCCAAGCTAATTACATCATGGTCCAATTTCTTTAGTAGCCCAACATATTTCGGCCCAATGACAAGAAAATTAACAGCCCACTTCTTTTGGCCCAACCAAATTTATGTAGTCACACAATGGGCCCAACTTTAATTTCAGCCCAAACTTCCAACACACTAGCCCAACATATCGCATAAGGCCCACGTACAACTCTTAAGGCCCATGTTGACATCATTCGGTCCAAGTGATAATTGAGAAAACATGAGACTTGAAATTAATCCAGAAACACGTAAGGTTAAGGAGTAATTTATACCTTACTATTTATTTACTTTAATTTCATGACAAGGGTGACAAATTAAGGTTATAGTGAAAATCCAAAAGATTAATCAGGTCATTCAAAAAGGGTTATTATGTTTAAACCTAAAACCTAAGTTGAAACTTAGGAACTCTCGTAGCATGACAATAGATCAAGTGAACTTAAAAACTAATAAGTGAGTTTTAATGATTAACATAATTAATATGAGCGCTTCTAAAGTCACTTGCAAATACACGGGGCCGAATGATGATCGCAACTCACGATTGTTAGCTGACTGAAAGGCTAACACACGCAAGCGCACAAAATCTTACAATCATACTTATGAGTACAAACAACATGAATTCAATACAGGATTGTGAGACCAACTCAAGTGTAATCAAGAGCGCGTGTCTTCATTTTTAAGCTAAGTCAACCCTACAACAACGAGGTGAGTTCATATGCCCCTTTTTCTTTATTCTTTACTGATTTTAACTTTCGGGGCTGAGAATCATGTTTACTTTTATTCATTTAAAAGTTTTGCTTAACATGTTATTTATACTTTGATTTAGATAATATTAAACTGTTATTATCAATTATCATTGTATGCATGTTTGTATGATCATGAGATAACAGGGAAACTCAGATGATTATGATAAAGTAATTTCATAATCAAAAATACATTTGAATAACATAGCTGTAAGATTATATCTTATAATACTTAGTTATTCTACATGAGTAAACAGTGAGACGATTCATATACAAACAAACAATGAGAACTATTACAGTGGAACATGATGACACTTCACAACACATAAATGATTAGAAGATAAAATATCTTCTTAATATCATTTCACATTATAAATTGATAAAGTGTGATAAGTAAATCACTTATAACACTTAATCTACACCATAAAAACATACTATGTGATAGTTTGATCGCATTTGGGTATCCACCACCTGCGTCACTTAAGGGTACTAAGACAGGTTCTTACTACGGCTTAAGGATTACATGGTGAACATATGGATTTCAAGTGAATGATGATCATGATAACGTAACTTCATGAGGATTCTTATCATTCACACATGATTAACATAAAGTAATAAGACGAGTTCTTATTCGACTTTGTTAATCACACGAGAAAAATCCCACATTGAGACTTTGGGATCATATGGATTATAGTAAATGATGATCATGATAACGTAACTTCATGAGGATTCTTATCATTTACACATAATTAACATAATGTAATAAGACAAGTGCTTATTCAACTTTGTTAATCACATGAGCACAATCCCACATGGAGGCTTTGGGATCACACGGCGGGATAGAGGTGAATGGAAGGCATTGTAATCTGATTACGTGAGGATTACAATGGACTTCATTTAGGCTCTATACGTTGCATTGAGATTACATTAAAATCAGTTAACTAACACTTTTAATATTTAAAAGTGAAACAACAGTTAACCCCACAATATAGAATAATACAAGGAACAGATTGAATAAATCTAATATCCTTAACACATATATTGGTTATCAATACTTCGGTTTGATAATTACAACGCTATCATATTATTATTCTATACATGAGAACACAGGTGATCAAGAAAGAGATAAACATGTGAATTGAGAGTGGAAATCAATAGTTGTATTACAAGTAGTGTGGAGTTCTAGTGGTGTTGTGGTGGGATGTTGGCTAGGGCTTAGTTCCCTTACATATGCCCTATATATAAGCAACACTACTAGGATGATATAGTACTTGTGACTATAACTATTGAGGAGCCATTGGGTGAACAAGTGAAGCAGACAATCATACAAGTATCATATTATCATTGTGAATGTGCATGTGAACGAATCATGGTTTTACATTAACTTACTTATGAACTCACCAACCTAGTGTTGACTTTGTTTAATGCATGTTTTCTCAGGTGACGGACAGGTGTAGATATTTATATGCAAGTACTAAGCTAGTGGACTTTTAGAAGACCTAGCTTACTTTTGATTTCATACTTTTGGAATGACAAAACAGTGAATCACTTTTGTATATCTTGTACAGATACAAGATATAAACTTATTGATTCTTTTGATTAGATTTACTTAGTTAAATTATGATGTACAATGTAATTTAACTTTGTAAATCTAGTTTATGTCATGTTAGCATTTCTCATTTATATCTCATGTGCTATGGAAACAATCTGATCATTTGATTATCACTCAAAGATATCGCGCCCCGGGAACCTTCCGCCCGACGGGAAAACCCGATCCGTTTCCGCCAGCCCGGGGTGTGACAGATTGGTATCAGAGCCATGGTTATAGAGAAATATAGGTCATATTACTTTAACGGTTTGGCCTAGACTATAACCTAGGGACCCTCATATAGAGATCATGTGACTTAGGATTCAATTTGCATATGTCTTCTACTTCTGATCACTGCACTAACCGATTTCTTTCGGTTATGATCAGAATGCCGCCAAGAAGACAACCACCTCTATTACCATTGACTCAAGGCTCTGCTCCTCACTCATCTACGCCGACACCACCTGATTCTCCTCCACCTCCACCTCCTCCTCCGCCACCACCGGCTTATCAGCTGGATCCCGCTACCATTGCACTAGCCACTCTGTTGACCAGTCAGCTGAGGGAGGTAATCCCAGACATGATGAACCGAATCAACACCAACAACAGGAACAACGTTGCCAACTCATCTGGAGAAGGCAGCGGTAACACCAGACAGAGTCAGGACTATGCCTACAAGAACTTTGTAGGTTGCAAGCCACCCAGTTTCAGTGGCAGTGAGGGTGCAGTCGGACTGATCCAGTGGATCGAGAAGATGGAGGCTACCCTCGACATCAGTGGCTGTACTGAATAAAACAGAGTTAAGTATGCCGCGGGATCATTTAGCAAGCGAGCGTTAACTTGGTGGAACGCTCAGGTTTCAGTCAGAGGCCAGGATGAGGCTCAGGCCATGCCGTGGAGTGAATTCAAGGCGATACTGCGGGCAAAGTTTTGCCCAAGAAATGAGCTGAAAAAGGTTGAGACTGAACTGCTCAATCTGGAGATGATTGGTGCTGGGCATCTGGCCTACACCACACGATTTCATGAGTTAGCTACCTTGGCACCGGATGTGGTGCCAACATTGGAAAAGAGGATTGAACGGTATGTCGGGGGACTACCGCCAAGTATCCGAGGTCATGTTATCTCTGCCCACCCTACTACCATGGAATTAGCCGTTACACTGTCAGCATCCCTGACAGATATGATGGTTGCCTCTGGGGCATTCAAGAAGGAGGCTGAAACAGCCAAAGCTGGAACTTTCAAGAAGTCGGATAAACGTCCAGCTAAGAAACAAAAGGTGGCTAGAAACTTTGCTGCCACTACTCAAGCTCCGATGCGCAACCAGCCACAACCATTGGAGATCAGGAAGCCATACACTGGCACTGCACCTTTGTGCAACTCGTGTCAGTTTCATCATCTACCAAATGTCCCGTGTAGACACTGCACCAACTGTGGGAGATTTGGTCACATAGCAAATTACTGCAGGAGTCCGAGGACTCAGAACAGAAACAACAATGCAGCTACTGCTGCTGCTGCAGATCCTAGGTCTTGCTACAACTGTGGCGAACTAGGACATTTCTCTCGGGATTGTCCCAAGAGGAATCAACAAGGGGCTCAAGCACCGCGAGGAAGAGCCTTCCAAATAGGAGCTGCTGCTGCTCGACAGGAGCTGAATGTCATTAAGGGTACATTTCTCTTATCTGATTTCTATGCATCCATATTATTTGACACTGGTGCGGATCAGAGTTTCATCTCATCCGACTTTGCATGCCATATTAATTATGATAAGGAATTGTTA
This sequence comes from Mikania micrantha, assembly GCA_009363875.1. Taxonomy (NCBI): domain Eukaryota; kingdom Viridiplantae; phylum Streptophyta; class Magnoliopsida; order Asterales; family Asteraceae; genus Mikania; species Mikania micrantha. Next base: position 34,138,986 of record CM018694.1, on the reverse strand, counting down.
GACTCCCCTTACACTATTGAGATAGCAAACGGCAAACAGATCACAGTAGACACTATATTTAGGAATTGCCCACTAACACTTGGCGATCATACATTTTCCATCGACTTGATACCGATGGAGCTGGGCAGTTTCGACATCATCATCGGAATGGATTGGCTATCTCTTAATAGAGTTGAATTCATCTGTTCCGATAAGCTACTACGCATTCCAATGGAGAACAATGAGATCTTGGAGATTCGTGGAGACCAAGCGAAACGCATTGTCAAGATAATATCGTGCATGAAGGCTCGTAAGTACTTACGAAAACAATGCGTTGCATTTCTAGCTCACGTGATTCAGAAAGACAAGAAGGCGATCAAGATTCAAGATGTACCAATTGTGAGAGACTTTGCAGAAGTATTTCCGGATGACTTACCGGGACTGCCACCCGAGAGATCGGTACAGTTTCGAATCGATCTGATTCCGGGAGCAACTCCTATAGCCAAGTCTCCTTATAGACTTGCTCCGTCAGAGATGCAGGAGCTGTCTAATCAGTTACAAGAGTTACTCGATAAAGGATTCATCCGACCGAGCTTTTCCCCGTTGGGAGCTCCGGTTCTTTTTGTTAAAAAGAAGTATGGAACTTTCAGGATGTGCATAGATTATCGAGAACTCAACAAACTCACCATCAAGAATCGGTACCCGTTACCGAGAATTGATGATTTGTTTGATCAATTACAGGGAGCGCAGTACTTTTCAAAGATAGACCTGAGATCAGGCTATCATCAGCTCCGGATTCAAGAAGAAGACATACCAAAGACGGCCTTTCGTACCCGATATGGTCATTACGAATTCATGGTGATGCCGTTCGGATTGACGAACGCACCGGCTGTATTCATGGACTTAATGAATAGGGTGTGCAAGCCGTATCTAGATCAGTTTGTTATCGTCTTCATTGATGATATACTGATTTATTCAAAGAACGAGAAGGAACACTAGCAACACCTCAGGACAGTTTTGGAGCTTCTGAAAGAAGAACGACTCTATGCTAAATTCTCCAAGTGTGAATTTTGGTTAAGAGAAGTTCAATTCTTGGGTCACGTGATTAACAGTAATGGTATTCACGTGGATCCTGCAAAGATTGAAGCGATCAAGAACTGGGATGTGCCTACAACACCGACAGAGATCTAATCATTCTTGGGATTGGCAGGTTATTACAGGAGATTCATCTCGAATTTCTCTAAGATAGCTTTACCTCTCACCAAGCTCACACAGAAGACTGAACCTTTTGTGTGGACTCAGAAACAAGAAGAGGCATTCCAGACATTGAAACAAAGATTGTGCAATGCTCCAATCTTAACACTCCCAGAAGGCAATGATGACTTTGTAGTTTATTGTGATGCTTCCCATCAGGGACTCGGATGTGTTTTGATGCAACGAGACAAAGTTATTGCGTATGCCTCACGACAGTTGAAGATACATGAGAAGAATTACACAACACACGATCTTGAACTGGGAGCTGTTGTATTTGCATTAAAGATTTGGAGACACTACCTGTATGGTACAAAATGCACTATCTTCACAGATCACAAGAGCCTACAGCACATATTTGATCAGAAGGAGCTTAACATGAGACAGAGACGTTGGGTTGAGCTCCTGAACGATTACGATTGTGTGATCAAATACCATCCGGGCAAAGCAAATGTTGTTGCAGATGCTTTGAGCCAGAAGGAAAGAGTCAAACCCTTACGCGTTCGCGCAATGGGAATGACTGTGCAAACAAGTTTAAGAGATCATATTCTACAAGCACAACAAGAAGCAGTGGCAAGAGACAATCTGAAACGCGAGCTCGATTGTGGAGCAGAGAAACATTTCAAGACAAAACAAGATGGAGTTATCTATTATCTGGATCGTGTCTGGATTCCAGCAGTAGATGAACTTCGGACACTTATACTTGACGAGGCACACAAAACACGTTACTCAGTTCATCCTGGAGCCGATAAGATGTACCAAGATCTTAGGTCATTTTATTGGTGGCCGGGTATGAAGAAAGACATTGCCACCTATGTTGGCAAATGTATTACATGTGCCAAGGTCAAAGCAGAACACCAGAAACCCTCGGGTTTGCTGGAACAACCAGAGATACCACAATGGAAGTGGGAACAAATAGCTATGGATTTCATAATCAAGCTGCCCCGCACTTCCAGCGGATATGATTCTATTTGGGTCATCATTGATCGATTGACCAAATCCGCATACTTCTTACCAATCAGAGAGACATACAAGATGGAGAAATTAGCAAGGCTATACATTGATGAAATAGTAGTTAGACACGGGGTGCCATTGTCTATTATTTCAGACCGGGACAGTCGATTTACTTCGCGGTTCTGGCAATCATTGCAACAATCCTTAGGGACAAGTGTTAGTTTGAGCACTGCTTATCATCCACAAACGGATGGACAAAGCGAGCGTACCATTCAAACCCTAGAGGATATGTTGAGAACATGCATCCTAGACTTCGGTGGAAGTTGGGATACACACTTACCACTCATTGAGTTCTCCTACAACAATAGCTACCACACCAGCATTGGATGTGCTCCTTTCGAAGCACTCTATGGTAGAAAATGTCGGTCTCCAATTTGTTGGACCGAAGTGGGAGACAACAGAATAACTGGGCCTGAACTTATTCAGGAAACTACTGATAAGATAGCCCAGATACAACAACGATTACAAGCAACACGTAGCCGCCAAAAGATTTACGCAGACAAACGGCGCAAGCCTTTGGAATTCGATGTGGGTGACCGAGTCATGTTGAAAGTGTCCCCATGGAAAGGCGTAGTTCGTTTTTGGGCTAAAGGCAAGCTAGCACCAAGGTATGTCGGACCGTTTGAGATTACTCAACGCATAGGTCCTGTGGCATACAGACTCAGACTCGCTGATGAACTCAGTGGAGTACACGATGTGTTTCATGTATCAAATCTCAAAAGGTGCTTAACAGACGAGTCATTGATCATATCATTGGAAGAAATTCAAGTTGATGAGAAACTACACTTCATTGAAGAACCTGTAAAGATTATGGAACGTGAAGTTAAGAAACTGAAGCGTAGCCGTATCCCTATTGTAAAGGTTCGATGGAACTCCAAGCGTGGACCAGAATTTACTTGGGAACGCGAGGACAACATGAAAGCCAAGTATCCCCATCTGTTCGAGAAGTAAAGACCGATCTTTATGCTTAAATTTCGGGACGAAATTTCTTTAACAAGGGGAGACTGTGACAACTAGTACCTGACCGCCCGGCAAGTCCGTACAGTACGTGTACTTTCTACAGTAACTATATGTACATATACGATTGTAAACAGTACTTGTATTAACAGGATTCTAAATACAAGAAATCATTGTACGTATATTTGTGTAAACTTAAATACATTAAGTACAACGTACATTTGAAACATTAGTTGTGTTTATTAAGTGAAAACTTAATTACAGTTAACACAACAAATCATGAGAAACAACGATGTTCAAACAATTATCAGAAACAAATCGGTTGCGATCTGATATCCATAGATGACAGGAATCAGATGGCCAAAAATTCAATGTGAAATCAGGGTGATATCAAGGTGTTTAGTTGAGTCCGACAGTGAGGAAACACAATTAAAACACAAACTGCAGTGTCGTTTCAGAATAACGAACTGACAGTGTGTTTGCATGGGTGATGATTCACACAAACATATCTGTGGGTTTAACGTTCTGAAATGATAACTGGAAAGTAGAAAACAAAAGTCGGAAAGCAAAACCATCGTCGTGTTCGTTCGAATGACGATTCGAACGAATACGCGCGATGGTGACGCGATTCGACGGAACGAAAACGAAATACGACGCGAAACGAATTTAATTTTAATTAAATAAAATAATAAACATTTTTACAATTTTGAAACTCATCAAATTAATTAAAATAACACTTTTATTTATTTATTATTAATTACGCGTAATTTTCCGGTTACGCGACGAAAACGCGAACCGAGCAACCGAAACAAACCCGAACACCCCGGGGTATAAAAACAACAAATGAGGGTGTTTCTCCTCATTTTCCATCAGCTCATTCTCTCACTAAAGGCTATTCCCGAACCTCTTCTCTCTCTAAATTCGGAATACACCTCCAACCTCCATTAATGAACTTTGAAGCTTCATATCTCCTTCAATTCTCAACGAAATCGGATGATTCTTTCGCCCACGCGTAGCCCTTGATGTCCTCTACATGAAAGTACAACAGATCTAGACATTTAGCCACAGAAAATCGAGGTAATGATCGATGAAAGTAACTGAAAAATAGGGTTTTCATTCGGTTATATGTGATACATGTTGTAACCGGTTCTAATCCAACCTCCACAACCAATATACCTTCGAGAACCTTGCTCTGGAAACTTAGTCGTGATAATAACCATACAATGGGTGTGTTCGGTGAGGATGATGATGCAAAACAACAGGTTCGCCAATGGGCTGTAAAAGCCGAACCATTGTGGGCTAAACTCACCTGAGCCGAACCCTACTGGGTGTCACGAACCCCGCCATCAGCAGCAAACCTTCTTCCACCAGCTGGAACCTTTTCACGAGCCTAGCCAAACCATATGCAGCCCTACGAACCCATCTACTGTCGAACCTTTGAGTTTGTTAACCGAACCTGCAGCCTTGATTGAGCCACGAACCTTCCTTGTGTGGTCACCTAAGCGAACCTATTTGGAGTCATTGGCCGAACCTTCTGGTAGTACTAAGCTAGGCGAACCATGCAAAGTCAGTTGGAACCGAACCTCCTGTTAAAATCCTATAAGGGTTCGCTGCCATAGGAGATTGTTTCTCCGACTTTTTGATCCATCCAAACAACCGGCCAAAGTTCAAGGCCCAATGTTTTCTTTGTGTCCAGGCCCACCTAACATCACAGGCCCAACAGTAATTGCATGCTAGACGAACAACAGGCCCAATAGCATCCTCTATGGTCCAACAACCTTCTTCAGCCCACATGCAACTCTCCAGCCCAAACGAAATTATAAGTCTCGGCCCATCCTTGGTTCAGGCTCAACGACCCATGTGATTGATCTGGCCCACGTGACCATGCAGCCCAAGTTAATCGGCCCAACCTAATTACATCATGGTCCAATTTCTTTAGTAGCCCAACATATTTCGGCCCAATGACAAGAAAATTAACAGCCCACTTCTTTTGGCCCAACCAAATTTATGTAGTCACACAATGGGCCCAACTTTAATTTCAGCCCAAACTTCCAACACACTAGCCCAACATATCGCATAAGGCCCACGTACAACTCTTAAGGCCCATGTTGACATCATTCGGTCCAAGTGATAATTGAGAAAACATGAGACTTGAAAATTAATCCAGAAACACGTAAGGTTAAGGAGTAATTTATACCTTACCATTTATTTACTTTAATTTCATGACAAGGGTGACAAATTATGGTTATAGTGAAAATCCAAGAGATTAATCAGGTCATTCAAAAAGGGTTATTATGTTTAAACCTAAAACCTAAGTTGAAACTTAGGAACTCTCGTAGCATGACAATAGATCAAGTGAACTTAAAACTAATAAGTGAGTTTTAATGATTAACATAATTAATATGAGCGCTTCTAAAGTCACTTGCAAATACACGGGGCCGAATGATGATCGCAACTCACGATTGTTAGCCGACTGAAGGGCTAACACACGCACGCGCACAAAATCTTACAATTCATACTTATGAGTACAAACAACATGAATTCAATACAGGATTGTGAAACCAACTCAAGTGTAATCAAGAGCGCGTGTCTTCATTTTTAAGCTAAGTCAACCCTACAACAACGAGGTGAGTTCATATGCCCCTTTTTCTTTATTCTTTACTGATTTAACTTTCGGGGCTGAGAATCATGTTTACTTTTATTCATTTAAAAGTTTTGCTTAACATGTTATTTATATTTTGATTTAGATAATATTAAACTGTTATTATCGATTATCATTGTATGCATGTTTGTATGATCATGAGATAACAGGGAAACTCAGATGATTATGATAAAGTAATTTCATAATCAAAAATACATTAGAATAACATAGCTGTAAGATTATATCTTATAATACTTAGTTATTCTACATGAGTAAACAGTGAGACGATTCATATACAAACAAACAATGAGAACTATTACAGTGGAACATGATGACACTTCACAACACATAAATGATTAGAAGATAAAATATCTTCTTAATATGATTTCACATTATAAATTGATAAAGTGTGATAGGTAAATCACTTATAACACTTAATCTACACCTTAAAAACATACTATGTGATAGTATGATCGCATTTGGGTATCCACCACCTGCGTCACTTAAGGGTACTAAGACAGGTTCTTACTACGGCTTAAGGATTACATGGTGAACATATGGATTTCAAGTGAATGATGATCATGATAACGTAACTTCATAAGGATTCTTATCATTCACACATGATTAACATAAAGTAATAAGACGAGTTCTTATTCGACTTTGTTAATCACACGAGAAAAATCCCACATTGAGACTTTGGGATCATATGGATTATAGTAAATGATGATCATGATAACGTAACTTCATGAGGATTCTTATCATTTACACATAATTAACATAATGTAATAAGAGAAGTGCTTATTCAACTTTGTTAATCACATGAGGACAATCCCACATGGAGGCTTTGGGATCACATGGCGGGATAGAGGTGAATGGAATGCATTGTAATCTGATTACGTGAGGATTACAATGGGCTTCATTTAGGCTCTATACGTTGCATTGAGATTACATTAAAATCAGTTAACTAACACTTTTAATATTTAAAAGTGAAACAACAGTTAACCCCACAATATAGAATAATACAAGGAACAGATTGAATAAATCTAATATCCTTAACACATATATTGGTTATCAATACTTCGGTTTGATAATTACAACGCTATCATATTATTATTCTATACATGAGAACACAGGTGATCAAGAAAGAGATAAACATGTGAATTGAGAGTGGAAATCAATAGTTGTATTACAAGTAGTGTGGAGTTCTAGTGGTGTTGTGGTGGGATGTTGGCTAGGGCTTAGTTCCCTTACATATGCCCTATATATAAGCAACACTACTAGGATGATATAGTACTTGTGACTATAACTATTGAGGAGCCATTGGGTGAACAAGTGAAGCAGACAATCATACAAGTATCATATTATCATTGTGAATGTGCATGTGAACGAATCATGGTTTTACATTAACTTACTTATGAACTCACCAACCTAGTGTTGACTTTGTTTAAATGCATGTGTTCTCAGGTGACGGACATGTGTAGATATTTATATGCAAGTACTAAGCTAGTGGACTTTTAGAAGACCTAGCTTACTTTTGATTTCATACTTTTGGAATGACAAAACAGTGAATCACTTTTGTATATCTTGTACAGATACAAGATATAAACTTATTGATTATTTTGATTAGATTTACTTAGTTAAATTATGATGTACAATGTAATTTAACTTTGTAAATCTAGTTTATGTCATGTTAGCATTTCTCATTTATATCTCATGTGCTATGGAAACAATCTGATCATTTGATTATCACTCAAAGATATCGCGCCCCGGGAACCTTCTGCCCGACGGGAAAACCCGATCCGTTTCCGCCAGCCCGGGGTGGGACACTATGCATGTGTGATTATGTTATCTGCAAACATTTTATTCAACCTCTTGTTTCAAACATTTGTGAATGATTAAACCTGTGTAATGCACCAACCTTTGTGTTGACTTGATTTACATGTTTTCTCAGGACGCTAAGGTACATAAGCAAGCAGGCATGGACTAGGAGATCGAGTCGCATGCATGTTTTACATTTCTGTCATTTGGATTTGAACATATGAATCCTTGTTTTTTAATTTACAGTTTTCAAACTGTTATGATTGTTTTGTTTTAAAAAGTTTCCGCAACGCTAGAACTTTGATATTACAGTTTTAGACCAAAGTATGTTTTGAAATTCATATAGAGGCCTTCGTTATGTCTAATGATCTGAGATCCTGGTTTGTCACGTCCCAAACGGTATGACTCCGTTAGTTGAAAATTGGGGGTGTGACATACGGGACCAATCCGTTCCAGGATCTCAAAAGGTCCAACGTACCTTGGTGCAAGTTTCCCTTTCTTCCCAAATCGGACAACGCCTTTCCAGGGAGAAACCTTGAGCAACACTCGGTCACCAACTTGAAACTCAAGTGGTTTCCGACGTTGATCGGCATAGCTCTTTTGTCTATCCCTTGCGGCCTTAAGCCTTGATTGAATGATTGTGATTTTGTCGGTTGTTTCTTGAATGAGTTCAGGTCCTACGACCTGTGAGTCACCAACCTCGGTCCAACAGACAGGTGATCAGCACTTTCTACCATATAAAGCTTCGAATGGTGCACATTGAATGCTTGTATGGTAGATGTTGTTGTACGAAAACTCGATGAGTGGAAGATGAGTGTCCCAACTCCCACCAAAATCGATCACACAAGAACGTAGCATGTCCTCGAGTGTTTGGATAGTCCTTTCGCTTTCACCGTCAGTTTGGGGATGATACGCCGTGCTAAGATTAACACGAGTTCCCAAAGCCTTTTGCAATGATTGCCAAAAGTGAGAAGTGAAACGACTATCACGATCAGATATGATTGATGTTGGAGTACCATGAGGCGCAATGATTTCGTTGATGTACAGGTAGCTAACTTCTCCATTTTGTAATCCTCTCGGATTGGGAGAAAATGAGCAGATTTGGTGAGTCGATCAACGATCACCCAAATCGAATCGAATCCTCGCGGAGTTCTCGTCAACTTGGTTATGAAATCCATGTAAATTTGTTCCCATTTCCATTGAGGAATCTCAGGTTGCTGCAGAAGTCCCGAAGGCTTTTGATGTTCTGCTTTGACTTTGGAACATGTTAGACATTTCCCCACGTACAATGCTATGTCTTTCTTCATTCCTGGCCACCAGTAAGATGCCTGCAAGTCTTGGTACATCTTATCTGCTCCAGGATGAACTGAGTATCGCTACTTATGAGACTCATCACAGATGAGTATGCGCAATTCTTCTGACTTTGGAATCCATATGCGGCCGTCGAGATATAACACCCTGTCAGATCGAGGTTCCAATTTCTTCTCAATTCCGCAGTCTAAGTCTGCCTTAAGCTGATTGTCTGTGACTACTTGTTGTTGTGCAATACGAATCATATCCTTCAAGTTTGGCTGTGTGTTGATCTCCATGGCTCTTACACGAATTTGTTTGACTGGTTCCTTACGACTAAGAGCATCCGCCACCACATTGGCTTTACCCGGGTGGTAACGAATCTCACAGTCATAATCAGTTAGAAGCTCAACCCAATGCCGTTGTCTCATGTTGAGTTCTTTCTGATTAAGGATATGTTGCAGGCTCTTGTGGTCGGTATAGATGACACATTTAGTACCATAAAGGTAGTGCCTCCAAATCTTCAATGCAAAGACCACAGCCCCTAACTCAAGGTCATGAGTAGTATAATTCTTCTCGTGAACCTTAAGCTGTCTTGAAGCATATGCAATCACCTTGTCTCGTTGCATAAGTACACAACCAAGACCAAGGTTTGAAGCATCAAAGTAGACAATGAAATCATCACTGCCTTCTAGAAGACTAAGGATAGGGGAATTGCATAACTTCTGTTTAAGAAGTTGGAATGCATCTTCTTGTTTCTGTCCCCATATAAACTCTTGACTTTTCTGGGTCAAAGTGGTAAGTGGCAAGGCTATCTTTGAAAAGTTCGCTATGAACCTCCGGTAATAACCTGCCAAACCCAGAAATGAACGAATCTCTGTTGGAGTAGATGGGGTAGTCCAGTTCTTAATCGCCTCAATCTTTGCTGTATCTACATGTATCCCATCTTTGTTTATGACATGTCATAAGAAGTGAACTTCCTTTAGCCAAAATTCACACTTTGAGAACTTAGCATAAAGCTGTTCAGCTCTTAGTAGCTCTAAGACTTTCTTCAAATGATCCTCATGTTCTTGCTCCGTCTTTGAATAAATCAATATATCATCAATGAAGACGATAACAAACTGATCTAAGTATGGCCTGCAGACTCGATTCATCAAGTCCATGAACACTGCCGGTGCATTGGTCAGCCTAAATGGCATAACCATGAATTCGTAGGGTCCATATCGAGTCCTAAACGCAGTCTTTGGTATATCCTCATCATTTACTCGTAACTGATGATACCCAGATCGTAAATCAATTTTAGAAAAACAAGTCACTCCCTGTAATTGATCAAACAGATCATCAATCCTAGGTAGAGGATATCTGTTCTTAACTGTCAACTTGTTTAACTCACGGTAATCGATGCACATACGAAATGAACCATCTTTCTTCTTGACAAAGAGAATCGGAGCTCCCCAAGGAGAGAAACTCGGTCTAATGAAACCTTTGTCTAAAAGCTCTTGAAGTTGACTAGACAGTTCTTGCATCTCAGATGCTGCTAATCGATACGGTGACTTCGCCACTGGGTTTGCTCCAGGGACGAGATCAATTCTAAACTCCACTTGTCTGATCGGTGGTAGTCCAGGCAAGTCTTCGGGGACGGATAATCTCTGATGACCGGTACATCTCCAACTGCTTTCTTCTCAGGTTTCTTCTCTACCACGTGAGCCAGGAATGCAAAGTATTTCTTCTTCAGGTACTTCCTAGCCTTGATGCACGACACAATCTTCAATCCTCGGCAGGGTTTCTCGCCGTAAACTTGCATCATTTCTCCGGACGGTAGAGGAATTCGAATAAGTTTCTCCGAACATACAATTTCGGCACGGTTTTTGGATAACCAATCCATTCCTACTACGACTTCGAAGCTTCCGAGTGTCATAGGAATGAGATCGATAAGGAAAAGATGATCGTTCAATCTTAATTCACCATCACAAATTATTGAATTTACTAATATGGTCTTACCATCCGCTACTTCTACGGTGTAAGGAACATCAAGTATGGATGGTTGTTTATTAAACAGGGAAGCAGTATTAGTAGGGACAAAACTTTTATCAGCACCAGTGTCAAATATGATAGAAACGTCGTGATCATTAATGAGAAATGTACCCGTGATGACTGCCGGGTCCTCGCGTGCTTCGGAAGTTCCGATAACAAAGGCACGAGTAGTAGCAGTTGTTGCGGCTGTGTTGAGTTTCGGGCACTGGTTTCTGAAGTGTCCTTCTGCTCCACAGTTGTAACAGACCCTTCCACCAGTAGTAGCAGGATTAGCGGTGGTAGTTGTAGCAGCAGCTATATAAGCAGATCGACATGTTGCAGCCAAGTGTCCCATCCGTCCACACTTGAGACATTTTATGCATGGAATAGTGGGTAGGTGATGGTATTGGCATTTGGTGCAAAGTGGAAACAGGCCAGTATAAGGCTTTCTGGCCGTTGCAGGTTGTGGAATAGCATTAATGGGAGTGGCTTGAGTAGGTGCAGCTACAGTCATGGCTGCAAAATTCTTGATTGTCTTTTGCTTCTTCTTCTTGTGGTGATGTTCCTCAGGCTTCTTGCCTTCTTCAATCTGTGCTCTCTTATACCCCTTTCGAGTGAGCACACCCGCTTTGACATATTCCTCAGTAAGGGTTGCGCCAAGATGAATTGCCGCCTCCAGAGTAGTGGGGTTGCTCCCCATAATTGTTCCCCAGATGACTAGGGGTAATCCTTCAATGTACTTCTCTATCCTGCAGGATAGAGGAGTAACCAGATGTGGCACCAAAATACACAACTCATGGAAACAAGTTGTATATTTCGTGCTTTCGCCACTGTGCTGGACCAAATTCCACATTTCCACCTTGAGTTTCTTCAGTTCATGGCGTGGACAAAACTTCTCCACAAGTAGATTCTTGAAACCGTCCCACGGTAATGCCAAGGCAACTTCCCGTCCTCTGGTGTTCTTCTTAGAATTCCACCAGGTGAGTGCACCCTTGTGAAATACACTTGAGGCCATCTTGACCTTCAGATTTTCTGGACATCCGGTGAAGTCTAGGATGTCCTCAATGCTTTCCAGCCATTGCAGTAGGCTGGTAGCTCCCTCAGTACCAGCGTACTTAGGAGGTTTAGCATCATTGAACTGTTTGAAAGTGAAGTTAACAGTTCCGGTGTTGTTGGTGTTTGAGTTGTTTGCTGAGTCACTGGTACTTCCCCGAAGATTCTGGGTGATATAAGTGACCATACCCGGAATGACATCCCTCATATGTAAGGAGATAGCCCGGGCAATTTTGTTGATCTCATCATCGTTGCCACTTGTTGAACCCTCTCCGTTGGGATCACGTCGAGGAGGCATTCTACGATTAGAAGCCACAAGTGGGTCAGAAATGAGAAAGTATACAATTGAATTTACATGATGAAGTTAGTAATATGTCCATACTACTAATATTATCATTCAATTGTAATATGAGCAGGTACACGTATAAGCAATCAACTTATTAGCATACTTCTCATGTGAATATGTATGATGTATTATGATTTCACTCCACCAAACCTACACACTGACACTTTCCCGATATACCGAAGATAGCTTATATATGGGGCATACAAAAGGGTCAAGCAAACTGCCAGCCCATTCGCCAGCCCACCACCGCTTCGATATACCACGATCATGCCCTTGCTAGCATTTGGCAATACGATTGTATTGATTTCCAAGTATGTTCCATTGATTAAGCATCCCATGATCTTTGATCAATTGAACTATGATTGAATCTATGATTGAATTATGGTTGAATTATGTGTGCACCTACTAACAATCGTTAACATGTAGAACTAAATCATATGTGTGCTCTACATTTTTCCCGTTAACCTATGTTAGTAAGTACTAAGCAAGTAATCACTTAAGAATTTCACTTAAGGTTTACATTTAAAGATTGTTCACAACTTGATTGATTCATCTTTGATTGATTCACACAATGGTTGTATCTCAAATGATTGTATCTCATATGTTTGACTAATGTTCAATGATTCCTGTTGTTTCCCGAATCTCACTTCAAATACTAACGTCGAATTCCCCCTGTCATACTGAAGTTAGCTTATATATAGGGCATACCCTGGGTCAAGCTACTGCCCACCCAGCCGCCAGCCCACCACCACTTCAGTATGTCAAAGCTTGGCCGCCGTTTGTATTTGAAGCTAGGATCCCAACTCTTGATTGATTATGATTGATTCATGATTGTCTCTTGAACTATGAATATGATTATGATTGTGTAAACCGTGGTTCTTGATTTACTTGAAATCAAGACCTTAGGTTTTGTATATGTGTCCTAGGTTAATTAACCTACGTTCCCAATGCTTACAGTATTGAGCATAATGATCTCCTTGTGTGAACTTCAACTAAAGAATGCTGTTACACAGATTCTAAGTTATGAAGTCCTAATGAAATGAATACATGATGATGATAACATGATTAGAATTTCAGATCAAAGATACTAAGAATACAGATCTTTGCCTCTAAAATTCTATAATGAATTCTGATTGAGAATTTCAGATCAAGGATACTAAGAATACAGATCCTTGCCTCTGAAATCCTTTAATGAACTCTGATTGAGAATTTCAGATCAAGGATACTAAGAATACAGATCCTTGCCTCTGAAATCCTATAATGAATTCTGATTGAGAATTTCAGATCAAGGATACTATGAATACAGATCCTTGCCTCTGAAATCCTTTAATGAACTCTGATTGAGAATTTCAGATCAAGGATACTAAGAATACAGATCCTTGCCTCTGAAATCCTTTAATGAATATGTGTGGAGGAATTTAGTTCGGTTTCTAAAGTTATAGAATTCTGATTCAAATTCCTTGACTCGATATCTAATCTTAGAGAGTATCCCTAACATCTTTCAAGCTTAATGTAGACTTAATGCTTACTTAAGTTTACTTAGATCCTAAGTATCCTCAAGCCTATAGCACTTAGTCCTATTGGGTAGCTTAGGTTATAGTCTAGGTCATTAATTATTGGGTTTTCCTAGTTCTCTACAACCTTGGCTCTGATACCAACCTGTCACAACCCCTGCGCCGTGTGCGGAATCCACGGCGCGGTGACGATATGGTTGAAGCATGCACAAGTATTGAATAAGAACCACCACAATGTGTTACTAGATTTCATAATGTTTAGACCATTGTTTAGTTACAGACATTCAATCTATCAACCAAAAGAATGACAACTACAGACCCAAAATATAGTTTACAAAATAAGACTTCAAACAAGACAATTAAACAATCAGGATTTTAATGTGTTTCTAAGTCCATCCTAGCATGTTTCTTCATCTTGTTCTATCTTAAACGGTCTCCTTAGTTGTCCTTTAGAATGTCTTAAACCTGATTACCTGAAACACGTGAAAAGTAACTGTCAACTACAAAAGTAGTTGGTGAGAACAATAGGTTTAATAGTTGTAAACATGAATCTGCATTGTAAGGCATAAGTGATAAACATTGAATGAAAAGACATGGATGGTTGCAACCCAAACTATCATCAAGTCTGTAAAACGTGTCCAAACAGTCATCAGACTGTTTGCTAGAAAAACCAACATATAATCAAGTCCCAAACTACGTTTGGAGTCAGAAAATATATCAGCAACTTTGATAAAACCATAATGTACCCAATTCTGCAGTTAGCTTTTAAAACAAATTTAAAAGCTAACTCCAGAATTGGTCTGTCCCAATGTGTCTGCTTTCCCTTGTTGTGATCACCAGTACTAATGCTAAATGAATATGTAACTTGATGTATGTATAAGTTTGTTCACAACGATGAACACCATGTTTTTGAATACTTGGATTTGAAACCTTTGGTTGAATACCTTGTTTGAATACCATGATTTGAAAACCTTACTTGAATACCATGAATTGAAATCCTCTGATTGAATATCACTATGAAAACCATTGATTGAAAACCTTGTATTGAAACCCTTTATTGAATACTAAAGATAGTGTCCTTGTGTAATAACAAGGTTTATAAAATATTATCTTGTAAAAGCACAATTCCTAGTAAAAGAGTTTATAAAACTTATTCTTTAAAAGAGTTTAACATTTATAAAACTATGTGGGTCTAACAGGTATAAAATAGTTTAGAGAAAGTTTTATAAAACCTTTTAGTAAAATATGTTTAACAGATTATAAAATCCTTTAAGACAGTTGATAAATCCTTTAAAACAGTTGATGAAATTCTTTAAAACAGTTGATGAAATCCTTTAAAAAAATTGATGAATCCGTTGAATTTGTACAATGAACCTGTAATGTTTGTAAAGTAGCATAAATTCTGTATAATGAAGTATGATTGTAATAAGAGTAATTGATCACGTGTTCCACCCCAAAACAGTTGTAAAACAGTAAAAGAGGGGCTAATGTTCTCACCTGTCTGTAGTAGACTCTGAACTATAACAAGTAGCAAGAAGCAAACAAGACCTCTAACGGGTTCCAATATCATTGTAATCATACATAAGATATAAGATTTATGATTGTATAGACATTGACTTATTGATTGACTTGCGTTCTCTTGAACCTGATTAACTCTTGAATACTTGTTCTCATGTTTAGGAATGTTGTGTGAATTTTAAAATCATGATTGAGTCACTTGATTGATAATTGATTCGTGAAAAGAAGTGTCATGTTCTTTTATGCACAACTTGTATGCATAAAATGACAAGTGTTGATGAATTTGATAGTCATTGTTTAACTTGTAATTTGAAGATATGTTAAAGTGTTTTAGACCCTTGTGATTATGACTTGATCTCATAATTAGGTTGAATTAAACCTAAATCGAACAAGATTGTCACACCCCGAGCCGGCAGGGTTGGATCGGAGTCCCCGCCGGGCGAAAGTTTCCCGGGGCGCGATATCGTGGGTGATAATCGGAATGATCAGATTGTTACATAGCACATGATACTTAAATGAGAAACTTGCTAAAATAAAATAGAATTACAAAGTTAAATTACATGAGTTAAGTTTATAATTTAACAATGTAAATCTACTATCACATCATAAATCTTCTATCTTGTATCTGCACAAGATATACAAAATAACTGTATAATGATGCTTCAAAATATGCAGGTCCAAAAAGCTAGGTCCTCTATTTGATAACCTAGTCCAAAGAAATAACTCTTCAGTTGACATGTTCGTCACCTGAGAAGTCATGCAAAAATAAAGTCAACACATGGTTGGTGAGTTCATATAATTTAGTAATTGAAAATGATTTGTAAACCTCTCTCGGTAAAGACCCTAACCTCATTAACATCACATGTAATGTCCACATCGGTATGCTTATATATAGGGCATACCCCAGAGTCGAGCCTACAAACCCGCCCAGACGCCGTCCCACCACATACTAATGCGTATATGACACTTATGTTAATGATAGTTAAGCATTTTTACCTACCATTCAACTCTGATTTGGATTCTGCTTTCCAAAATATGATTCACCTTTGTTTCTCTTGAGTTCATCATAGTACATGATTTCCCAAAAGCAATTATAAAAATATAAGGTTAAATGTTAATTAAACAAGTAAATAAACATTAAATACAACTAAAACATGATGATTGGGCGTTATTTGTCTCAATCAATTAGACTTAGTTGTTGGTGGTTTTCCAAGTTGTACCCTCTCACACGTGACCCATATCAGGCATAACTCACAAGGAGTATACCTGAGCGTGCCGGGATTTTAATGATGCCCATATCAGCTTGACCCAATGGTCTACTGTACATGCCGGGACTTTACAGATATCCTTTGATTCTTGATCTCTTTGATTCTCTTGATCTTGATTTCATTTGATAGTTCACGTTATTGCCCATATAGCTTGACTACAAGGGTCTACTATTTATGCCGGGACTTTATGTGTGTTACACGTGGCCTTGATTTCCATACAACTGACATCCACCTTAATTCAAGTATTAATGATTTCATTAGATCTTAATGATTTCATTATTTCAATGATTCACACACATTTATGATGATTCCTTGAGTCTCTTGATTTGATCTTTAGAATTTCCATGATTTTCACAATGATAATTGATACACACTGAATTAGATTTCTTTGAACATGATCTTTAGTTTCCTTGATTTCACTTTGAATTTAGATTCTTGAATTTGAGCTTGATGGACTAAGGGTTTGTTTAAAGTTTAGAGTTAAAGTATTACTCATAAGAGTAATTTAATCAACTTGATAATTTGATCTGTATAGTAATTACTTAGACAGGAGTCTAGGAGTATCACAAGCATAAATGTATAACATATAATGAATAAAAGCATTTAAGTAAACAATTTAAATAAGACAGTTTACGCATGCTTCTCAGCCCCGCGTTTTAAAACAAAAATGTTTGGAAAAGGGGCAATGAACTCACCTGTGTTGTAGCTCTTATGTTTCAACCAAGAAATAATGCGCGCTCGTTTGTTGTAAATTAAGTATCTTCAGCACCTGTGTTGATTTATTACGATTCGGATACTACAAGTATTTAAAGTTAACGCATATAGGGTTTAGGTCTCGGTGTGCGACTATGTGTCCTATATACTTGCTAGTGTGTTACTAAGATTTTCTTTAATTATTCTATGTTACATACCCTCTATGAATCCCTTATCTGTTAGTTAATAACAACTTACTTTTAAATTTTACGAAAATCGGGCAGAGTTTCCTTTGTTTTTAGTCCAAATCCAGACAATTTATATTGTCTATTTTACAACCAAATCCCAATCAATTATAATAAAACTAACTTTCGTAACTAGATAAACTTTAAACCAAACCAATGACATTTATAAAATATAACAATTAGCTATTAATTAAAGTCATTCTATTTGAATATTCTCAATTGTTTAACCATGCCATGAATTTGTTATGGGTTGCGTGTTGACCACATAAGGTCAAACAACACATACTTAGTTTGTCTCATTGAGTTCCCATTGATCTTACCTTGTCGTTCTTTAGTTCTTTCGAAACCTATAGCCATGTAACAACCCTTTTTAACTTAACATAAGTTATCATGTCTCTTTGTTTTGATTACTGAAATCCCAAGTGTTTCAATCCCATTGACTTCATAAAACCCATGTTTATATGTTTGAAAAGTGTAAGATATCTTTTGTATTGAAAATCCTTAGTTTCGACAAGTTTGAAATCGGTTAACACCCCAAATGGTCACTTTGAACCATTATCAGTATTAACACTAAATCCCCTTGATTTTATTTGACAAATCCAAGTGTTTTAACTTCAAATGATTGTTTAAACACCTATTTATATGATTAAATTAGTTTGGAAAAACTTTGGTGTTTTAAGCCCAATCGATTACATGGAACACTTGTTTAAGTGTTAGGTTAATTTAGAAAAGATCTTAGTTTGAAAAACCTAGTTTCAATGAACAACACAAAATCTTGAAATCGCATGTCCCGACTTATACCGGTCATAACTTGATCATAGGAACTCCAAATCGAGCAAACTAAAGCATCATGATCAAGCTTGGGATGTTAGCTTTCTATCCATTATTTATACGCTATCTAATTCGTCCAAATGAGGCTCCAAACAGATGGTATAAAATCAGTGCTCCATTCAGTACCTTCTGACTTAGGACACTGTTTTGACCATTTAAAGTCCGAACCAATGAAACTTGTCTTAATGAAAGTTGTTCCTAACATGTTGAATTAGTAGGATGGAAAGTTTCGTGAGTTAACTTGAACGTTTGCTATGTTAAAAGCACAAAAGAACTGGCTGGGCAGAATCTGCCAAGTTACCCAGCCCCTAGCACAGCCCCTTTATGACTTCGAAATTGCTATGCACAGCCCCAAATCGATCCCCAACCCTTCCAACAATTAATCCCCTGATGTTTCTTGAATTCCTAAACCATTTTCATGCTCAACCTAACAGTTTTTGAGGGTCGTACACCAGCTGAAATGGTGCAGGTCACAGGAACAGCAGGAAGCATCAAACAGCCCCCCCCCTTTAAATCGTTTTTGGCTAATATTCAGCTCCAATTCGATTCCCAAGTGACCGAAAGATTATTCTAACATGTTCATTAGGTTCCTAACTCAATTTGGTGCAAGATCCTAGAGTTTTAAGGTCGAAAACTAGCTGGAACTCGACTGCATAGTGGAAAAACCCACCTGCGCAGGGGCTGTCACGAAATCAGCCACCTTGCGCTCAATTTTGATCCGTTTTTGATGATTCAAAGCTTGATTTCTTCCTCTTAACACGATCTAAAAGTTTCTATAGTTGTTATAGTGTTATCCTAACTGATTTGAAGTAATAAAAACGTTTAAAACTCACCTGGTCGGAACAGTGCAGAAAACCCTCAAATTCAGCCTCTTCTTTTGTAAACTGCGACCGATAGCACTCATTTCAGCTCCGATCGCCTGTACTTCTTTGTTCCTCTCATTCTCACGGTCGTTTCAAGTACTAGAACGTCGAATTTGGTGGAGTAATGAGAAAGTTATGAAGGTTTGAAGTTGGGAGGTGAGGTGGTGACGGGAGAAACGAATTTGGGGCAGAAGATGGAGTTCTTGGGTGTAAAAGTGAGCGAAAAGGGAAAAGTTAAGGGCTTTTATAGCCAGGGTGTATTCGGGTGTGTTCGGTATCGCTCTGTTTCGCGTAAACACATCGTTTCCGGGACTTCACGAAATGAAACATAAGGTTATAAAATTAAAAATTTTGAAAACATTCTAAGGTTGTAGTTCTTAATAGTATTCTAAATATCTTTTTATCACTTTTAAAATTTTGAAAATCGTTTAATTTAATTGTTTAATCGAATCGTATCGTTTTCGCGCGTATTCGTACGAATCGTCACCCGTACGAACACGGCGATAACTATACTTTCCAATTTGGTTTTCTAATTATTGGACATCATTCAGAACGCTAAACCTTCAGATATATTTGTACAGATCGTCACCTATACGAATAATCCGTCGGTTTAATATTCACGTAACGAAATCCGTTGTTATTTTGTTCTATAACTCCTCACATACGCTTATACATAATAGATCCTAACAAGAAATCACATGATGGTTCTGTATTGCCAGATAATTTTCTGACTCAAGAACCATAGTTCTGAACTTTGTTTCTGTTAAATGTTTCTGAATTTGTTGTTTGAAAACACAAAATGATGATGACAAATGATATGAATAGGAAATGCACTGAAATGTACATAGTTCGTACCTGTTTACTGTTCATGTTACTGTTTAAGATCACTGTTCCGGTACGGTTCCGGCACTGATGTTACAGTCTCCCCTTGTTAGAGAAATTTCGTCCCGAAATCTAAGAGTTGTTATCGGGTACAACTTCCTCTTCAAACAGTTGGGGATACTTTGACTTCATGTGATCTTGACGTTCCCAAGTAAACTCGGGTCCGCGCCTTGAATTCCATCGAACCTTTACAATCGGAATACGGCTTCGCCTTAGTTGTTTAACTTTGCGATCCTTAATCTCTAAAGGCTCCTCAATAAATTGTAATTGTTCATTGACTTGAATTTCTTCGATTGGAATGACGAGAGACTCGTCAGCAAGGCATTTCTTTAAGTTCGAGACGTGAAACACGTCATGCACACCGCTGAGCTCATCTGGTAATCTCAGTCGATACGCGACAGGACCAATACGTTCGATGATCTCGAACGGTCCCACATATCGTGGTGCTAATTTTCCTTTCTTCCCAAAACGTACTACATCTTTCCAAGGGGATACTTTCAGCATGATGGTCTCCCACTTGAAATTCTAACGGCTTACGCCGTTTGTCGGCATAGCTTTTCGGTCTGCTCCTGATTGCTTGTAGTCTTCTTTGAATCTGGGCAATCTTATCAGTGGTTTCCTGAATAAGCTCTGGCCCAGTTATTCGATTGTCTCCAACTTCAGTCCAACAGATCGGTGATCGACATTTCCGGCCATAAAGAGCCTCGAATGGTGCACATCCGATACTGCTGTGGTAACTGTTGTTGTAAGAGAATTCGATCAGTGGTAAATGAGGGTCCCAATTCCCACCGAAATCCAAAACACAGGTTCTCAACATGTCCTCCAGGGTTTGAATTGTACGTTCGCTTTGACCATCCGTTTGTGGATGGTAAGCTGTACTCAGATTTAACTGCGTCCCTAGAGATTTCTGTAGTCATTGCCAGAACCTTGATGAGAATCTGCTGTCTCGATCGGAAATAATAGACAATGGCACACCGTGGCATACCACTATCTCATTGATGTACAATCTCGCCAATTTATCCATCGTGAAGGTCTCACGCATCGGCAAGAAATGAGGAGATTTTGTTAAACGATCAATGATCACCCAAATTGTATCGTGACCACTGGAAGTGCGGGGTAGCTTGGTAATGAAATCCATAGCTATTTGTTCCCACTTCCAGAGCGGAATCTCAGGCTGTTCCAGTAGACCAGACGGTCTCTGGTGTTCCGCCTTTACCTTCGCACACGTTAGACATCGACCGACGTACTCGGCTATGTCTTTATTCATTCCAGGCCACCAATAAAATCCACGCAAGTGTTGGTACATCTTATCAGCACCAGGATGAATAGGGTATTTAGTCTTGTGTGCTTCATCGAAGATAAGTTTTCTCAATTCGTCTACCGCCGGGATCCATATACGATCCTGATAGTAGATCATTCCATCAGGCTTAGTCTCAAGGTGTTTCTCTGCTCCGCAATCAAGTTCTTTCTTTAAGTTTCCTCTATCAATTGATTCTTGATGTGCTTGAATAATCTTATCTCTTAAACTGGTCTGCACAGTCATTCCCATTGCTCTGACGCGTAAGGGTTTGACCCGTTCCTTCCGGCTCAAGGCATCAGCTACCACGTTCGCCTTTCCCGGATGGTACTTGATCACACAGTCGTAATCATTCAGAAGTTCAACCCAACGGCGTTGTCGCATATTCAGTTCCTTCTGATCAAAGATGTGTTGCAGACTTTTGTGATCAGTGAATATGGTACATTTAGTGCCGTATAAATAATGTCTCCAAATCTTCAATGCGAAGATTACAGCCCCCAGTTCAAGATCATGAGTAGTGTAGTTCTTCTCATGAACTTTTAACTTTCTTGATGCATAAGCAATAACTTTGTTCCGTTGCATTAGTACGCAACCAAGTCCTTGATGGGAGGCATCGCAGTATACGACAAAGTCATCATAGCCCTCTAGGAGAGATAGAATTGGAGCATTACATAATTTCTGTTTCAAGGTCTGGGAAGCATCTTCTTGTTTCTGCTCCCAAACAAACGGTTCACTTTTCTGAGTTAGTTTGGTGAGTGGCAAGGCTATCTTAGAAAAGTTTGAAATAAACCTTCTGTAATAACTCGCCAATCCCAGAAAAAACCGTATCTCCGTCGGTGTCTTCGGAGTGTCCCAGTTCTTTATCGCTTCAATCTTGGTAGGATCAACGTGTATTCCCTCGCCGTTGACTACGTGACCTAGAAACTGAACTTCTCTTAGCCAAAATTCACATTTAGAGAACTTGGCAAAGTTTCTATTCTTTCAACAGCTCCAAGATCTTCCTGAGATGTTGTTCATGACCTGCTTTGCTTTCAGAGTAAATCAGTATGGCATCAATAAAGACAATGACAAACTGATCCAGGTACGGCTTGCACACTCGGTTCATGAGATCCATGAAAACCGCTGGTGCATTCGTCAATCCGAAAGGCATCACCATAAACTCGTAATGCCCATATCTGGTTCGGAAGGCCGTTTTCAGTATGTCTTCGTCTTGAACTCTAAGCTGATGATATCCAGACCGCAAGTCAATCCTTGAGAAGTATTGAGCTCCTTGCAGTTGGTCAAACAAATCATCAATCCTCGGTAATGGATACCGATTCTTAATGGTTAGTTTGTTCAGCTCCCTGTAATCTATACACATTCTGAACGATCCGTCTTTCTTTTTCACGAACAAGACCGGAGCTCCCCAAGGTGAGTAGCTCGGTCTAATGAAACCCTTGTCAAGTAACTCCTGTAACTGATTAGACAATTCCTGCATCTCTGACGGTGCTAACCTGTATGGAGATTTAGCAATAGGAATTGCTGCAGGAATTAAGTCAATACAAAACTCTACCGGTCGTGCAGGAGGCAAACCTGAGGCAAACCTGGTAGGTCTTCAGGAAATACTTCCGGATACTCTTTCACAACTGGTACGCCTTGAATTTTTTTTCTTATCCTTCTCCTTCTCCACCACATGAGCCAAGAACGCCACGCACCGCTTCTGCAGACATTTACGCGCCTTTATGCAAGAGATGATTTTGACACTTCGTTTTGCTTGATCCCCTTTTACTTCCAATACACGTTCACTCGGAAATGGAATTCGAAGCAGCTTTTCAGAACAGATGACTTCCGCTCGATTAAAAGAAAGCCAATCCATTCCAACAATGATGTCGAAACTACCCAACTCCATCGGTATCAAATCGATGGCAAATGTATGACCATTAAGGGTCAATGGGCAATTCCTATTGACCGTACTAACTGTAATATGTTTCCCATTAGCTACATCTATGATGTAAGGGGAATCTAACTGTTCCTCTATAGAATCTAATTGGCATGCAAAATTGGTAGAGAGGAAACTGTGATCCGCACCAGCATCAAATAGAACAGATGCATAAAAGTCATGTAAGAGAAATATACCAGTGACCACATTTGGGTCTTGGCGTGCGGCTGGTGCTCCAAGGGCAAAGGCTCTTCCATGAGGGGCTTGAACTTTGAAAAGTGGCCAACTTCACCACAATTATAGCATCCGCAATTGTTATGATTCAGATTGTTGGGTGGAGGGAAAGCTAAAGCAGCATTGTTCGCTGCTTGAACACCGCCATTCTTCATTGTCGGACCCAATGGCCTTTCTTCCACATCTCGTGCAGTGCTTGCAGGGAGTATTTGCAGCATGATGGTACTGACATTTGGCACACAAAGGGTACATGCCTGTGTGTGGTCTCTTGTGGAAGACACGAGTCCTAGTTCTCTACATGAAGGTCCCTATGTTATAGTCTAGGCCAAACCGTTTAAGTAAAATGACCTATGTTTCTCTATAACCATGGCTCTGATACCAATCTGTCACACCCCGAGCCGGCGGGGTTGGATCGGAGTCCCCGCCGGGCGGAAGGTTCCCGGGGCGCGATATCGTGAGTGATAATCGGAATGATCAGATTGTTGCATAGAACATGATACTTAAATGAGAAACTTGCTAAAATAAAATAGAATTACAAAGTTAAATTAAATCAGTTAAGTTTACAATTTAACAATGTAAATCTACTATCACATCATAAATCTTCTATCTTGTATTTGCACAAGATATACAAAATAACTGTATATTGATGCTTCAAAATATGCAGGTCCAAAAAGCTAGGTCCTCTATTATGATAACCTAGTCCAAAGAAATAACTCTTCAGTTGACCTGTTCGTCACCTGAGAAGTCATGCAAAAATAAAGTCAACACATGGTTGGTGAGTTCATACAATTTAGTAATTGAAAATGATTTGTAAACCTCTCTCGGTAAAGACCCTAACCTCATTAACATCACATGTAATGACCACATCGGTATGCTTATATATAGGGCATACCCCTGAGTCGAGCCTACAAACCCGCCCAGACGCCGTCCCACCACATACTAATGCGTATATGAGACTGATGTTAATGATAGTTAAGCGTTTTTACCTACCATTCACCTCTGATTTAGATTCTGCTTTCCAAAATATGATTCACCTTTGTTTCTCTTGAGTTCATCATAGTACATGATTTCCCAAAAGCAATTATAAAAATATAAGGTTAAATGTTAATTAAACAAGTAAATAAACATTAAATACAACTAAGACATGATGATTGGGCCTTATTTGACTCAATCGATTAGACTTAGTTGTTGGTGGTTGTCCAAGTTGTACCCTCTCACACGTGACCCATATCAGGCATAACGCACAAGGAGTATACTTGAGCGTGCCGGGATTTTAATGATGCCGATATCAGCTTGACCCAATGGTCTACTGTACATGCCGGGACTTTACAGATATCCTTTGATTCTTGATCTCTTTGATTCTCTTGATCTTGATTTCATTTGATAGTTCACGTTATTGCCCATATAGCTTGACTACAAGGGTCTACTATTTATGCCGGGACTTTATGTGTGTTACACGAGGTCTTGATTTCCATACACCTGACATCCACCTTAACTCAAGTATTAATGATTTCATTAGATCTTAATGATTTCATTATTTCAATGATTCACACACATTTATGATGATTCCTTGAGTCTCTTGATTTGATCTTTAGAATTTCCATGATTTTCACAATGATAATTGATACACACTGAATTAGATTTCTTTGAACATGATCTTTAGTTTCCTTGATTTCACTTTGAATTTAGATTCTTGAATTTGAGCTTGATGGACTAAGGGTT
Source organism: Mikania micrantha (assembly GCA_009363875.1). Taxonomy (NCBI): domain Eukaryota; kingdom Viridiplantae; phylum Streptophyta; class Magnoliopsida; order Asterales; family Asteraceae; genus Mikania; species Mikania micrantha. The sequence continues at coordinate 34,113,639 of CM018694.1, read as the reverse complement.
TGTTTAAAGTTTAGAGTTAAACTATTACTCATAAGAGTAATTTAATCAACTTGATAATTTGATCTGTATAGTAATTACTTAGACATGAGTCTAGGAGTATCACAAGCATAAATATATAACATATAATGAATAAAAGCATTTAAGTAAACAATTTAATTAAAACAGTTTACGCATGCTTCTCAACCCCGCGTTTTAAAACAAAAATGTTTAGAAAAGGGGCAATGAACTAACCTGTGTTGTAGCTCTTATGTTTCAACCAAGAAATAATGCGCGCTCGTTTGTTGTAAATTAAGTATCTTCAGCACCTGTGTTGATTTATTACGATTCGGATAGTATAAGTATTTATAGTTAACGAATATAGGGTTTAGGTCTCGGTGTGTGACTATGTGTCCTATATACTTGCTAGTGTGTTACTAAGATTTTCTTTAATTATTCTATGTTACATACCCTCTATGAATCCCTTATCTGTTAGTTAATAACAACTTACTTTTAAATTTTACGAAAATCGGGCAGAGTTTCCTTTGTTTTTAGTCCAAATCCAGACAATTTATATTGTCTATTTTACAACCAAATCCCAATCAATTATAATAAAACTAACTTTCGTAACTATATAAACTTTAAACCAAACAAATGACATTTATAAAATATAACAATTAGCTATTAATTAAAGTCATTCTATTTGAATATTCTCAATTGTTTAACCATGCCATGAATTTGTTATGGGTTGCGTGTTGACCACATAAGGTCAAACAACACATACTTAGTTTGTCTCATTGAGTTCCCATTGATCTTACCTTGTCGTTCTTTAGTTCTTTCGAAACCTATAGCCATGTAACAACCCTTTTTAACTTAACATAAGTTATCATGTCTCTTTGTTTTGATTACTGAAATCCCAAGTGTTTCAATCCCATTGACTTCATAAAACCCATGTTTATATGTTTGAAAAGTGTAAGATATCTTTTGTATTGAAAATCCTTAGTTTCGACAAGCTTGAAATCGGTTAACACCCCAAATGGTCACTTTGAACCATTATCAGTATTAACACTAAATCCCCTTGATTTTATTTGACAAATCCAAGTGTTTTAGCTTCAAATGATTGTTTAAACACCTATTTATATGATTAAATTAGTTTGGAAAAACTTTGGTGTTTTAAGCCCAATCGATTACATGGAACACTTGTTTAAGTGTTAGGTTAATTTAGAAAAGATCTTAGTTTGAAAAACCTAGTTTCAATGAACAACACAAAATCTTGAAATCGCATGTCCCGACTTATACCGGTCATAACTTGATCATAGGAACTCCAAATCGAGCAAACTAAAGCATCATGATCAAGCTTGGGATGTTAGCTTTCTATCCATTATTTATACGCTATCTAATTCGTCAAAATGAGGCTCCAAACAGATGGTATAAAATCAGTGCTCCATTCAGTACCTTCTGACTTAGGACACTGTTTTGACCATTTAAAGTCCGAACCAATGAAACTTGTCTTAATGAAAGTTGTTCCTAACATGTTGAATTAGTAGGATGGAAAGTTTCGTGAGTTAACTTGAACGTTTGCTATGTTAAAAGCACAAAAGAACTGGCTGGGCAGAATCTGCCAAGTTACCCAGCCCCTAGCACAGCCCCTTTATGACTTCGAAATTGCTATGCACAGCCCCAAATCGATCCCCAACCCTTCCAACAATTAATCCCCTGATGTTTCTTGAATTCCTAAACCATTTTCATGCTCAACCTAACAGTTTTTGAGGGTCGTACACCAGCTGAAATGGTGCAGGTCACAGGAACAGCAGGAAGCATCAAACAGCCCCCCCCCCTTTAAATCGTTTTTGGCTAATATTCAGCTCCAATTCGATTCCCAAGTGACCGAAAGATTATTCTAACATGTTCATTAGGTTCCTAACTCAATTTGGTGCAAGATCCTAGAGTTTTAAGGTCGAAAACTAGCTGGAACTCGACTGCATAGTGGAAAAACCCACCTGCGCAGGGGCTGTCACGAAATCAGCCACCTTGCGCTCAATTTTGATCCGTTTTTGATGATTCAAAGCTTGATTTCTTCCTCTTAACACGATCTAAAAGTTTCTATAGTTGTTATAGTGTTATCCTAACTGATTTGAAGTAATAAAAACGTTTAAAACTCACCTGGTCGGAACAGTGCAGAAAACCCTCAAATTCAGCCTCTTCTTTTGTAAACTGCGACCGATAGCACTCGTTTCAGTCCGATCGCCTGTACTTCTTTGTTCCTCTCGTCTCACGGTCGTTTCGAGTACTAGAACGTCGAATTTGGTGGAGAAATGAGAAAGTTATGAAGGTTTGAAGTTGGGAGGTGAGGTGGTGACGGGAGAAACGAATTTGGGGCAGAAGATGGAGTTCTTGGGTGTAAAAGTGAGCGAAAAGGGAAAAGTTAAGGGCTTTTATAGCCCGGGTGTGTTCGGGGTGTTCGGTATCGCTCGGTTTCGCGTAAACACATCGTTTCCGGGACTTCACGAAATGAAACATAAGGTTATAAAATTAAAAATTTTCAAAACATTCTAAGGTTGTAATTCTTAATAGTATTCTAGATATCTTTTTATCACTTTTAAAATTTCGAAAATCGTTTAATTTAATTGTTTAATCGAATCGTATCGTTTTCGCGCGTATTCGTACGAATCGTCACCCGTACGAACACGGCGATAACTATACTTTCCAATTTGGTTTTCTAATTATTGGACATCATTCAGAACGCTAATCCTTCAGATATATTTGTACAGATCGTCACCTATACGAATAATCCGTCGGTTTAATATTCACGTAACGACATCCGTTGTTATTTTGTTCTATAACTCCTCACATACGCTTATACATAATAGATCCTAACAAGAAATCACATGATGGTTCTGTGTTGCCAGATAATTTTCTGACTCAAGAACCATAGTTCTGAACTTTGTTTCTGTTAAATGTTTCTGAACTTGTTGTTTGATAACACAAAATGATGATGACAAATGATATGAATAGGAAATGCACTGAAATGTACATAGTTCGTACCTGTTTACTGTTCATGTTACTGTTTAAGATCACTGTTCCGGTACGGTTCCGGCACAGATGTTACAAAGATCATTTCATAATTAATGGGTTAAAAGACCAAGATTGGGCCGAGATATAATCCCATGAACCAATCTCTTTCTATTGGGCCTAAGTATTTGTTATTGGGCCCTTGGGCCATATGTATGATTTATATGACCAATTGGGCCATGGTGGGCTGATTGGGCCAGATTAAAATATGGATCATGACTCGTAAAATGGTTTATTGGGCTGGGGTTAAGTGGGTTGTTGGGCCGAGGGAATTCTCTAACTTGAATCCCACAGAAACCGCATGGCCTATGGTTCGAAAGTGTTGGGCTTGAGTTGAAATCATGGTGAGCCAACCCAATTGATATAAGGTTCGAGATTCAACCAGCGAACCTATAGGGAAGGTTCGCTCCCTACGATGCACACCAGGGTTCGGGATTCTCGTAGGGTTTGGCTATTGATCATATGGTTCGGTGGTTTCATCTTGTTCATGGTTCGCCTAGGTTCGCTCTTGCATGGTGGGTTCGGCGGTTGGGAAGGTTCGGCCAAGCCCATGCATGGAGGGTTCGCTGCAGCCTAGGGTTCGTGAGCATCAGAATGGTTCGGTGAATGTAAGGTTCGTAGGTTGATGGTTCGTTGACATGGAATAGGTTCGTGAGGTCGGGGGGGTTCGTGGAGCTCACTAAGGTTCGGCAGTGGTTTCCTAGGGTTCGGCCACCACCATGTAAAGGTTCGGCCGTGAATCCTCCTCGACGAACCTGTACCTGTGTTGATCATCACCTCCTTCGTACACCTGATTGTAGGTCGGTATAAACAATGTGAATAACTCAGGACAACCATGGAACGGGTATGGTTTGAAATGAATAAGGAGGAACCAGCTAAGTGTGTGTGTTCCAAAAAGTCAAGTGAAAACCCTATTATTCGAACTATTCAAGCTTCAATACCTCGTTCTTGGCCGGTTGAAAGCTCAGATCCGTGGTATCTTCTTGTAGAGGACGTCAAAGGCAACGCGTGTACACCAAGAACTCCAAATTTCGTTGTGAATCGAGGGAGATACGAAGCTTGGAAGATTGAAAATGAGTTTTCTCTTCTAGAGAAAGAAACGAACGTGGGATGGTTTTTAGAGTGAGAGAGATATGAAAATAAATGAGGGAAATCCCTCATTTGTTGCATTTATACCCCGAGGGTATCCAGGTTCGTTTCGGTCGCTCGATTCGCGGTTTCAACGTGTTTCCGGAAATTTTACGCGTTTTAATAATAAAAGAATTATTATTATCCTTATTATGATGAGTTTCAAAATTATAAAATGTAAAATAAATTATTTCACTTATTTTTTTACTCTTCGTTCGTTGCCAGACCATTAAACTAACACAATTACGTGTATACCCGCAATCGCGTATGTTTTTCGATCGTATTATTTATTTATTGTTGTTTAATCATAATTATAAGTTCAACATTCGTATCGTTATGGATCGTCACCCATAACTACACTCAGTCTCGCTTACGCATTACGATTTTGTTTGATTAATTGATTGTCATAATATTTGTCATAACACTACGCACTAACACTATCCCATTACACCGAACGCAGTATATGTATAGGGCATACCCCAGAGTCCAGCTACCTGCCTTATTTGACGCCGTCCCACCACTGTTTCGATATAATACGATGCTGTTCTTGCCTAGCGAAGTCGACTGTAAATAAATAATACATACTTGTTCCTATTTAATTAAGATCCTATCACACTCAAACACAATCATGAACATATGAATCACATTGACTGATTGGACATAAATACACATTGTTCTAACACTGTTTACGACTACCATGACTAAATGTACAGATGTTACAACATATGGAACAACAAGAATGATAATCATGATAATGTACTTTCATGATAACAATATCATTCACACAAAAACTAACATTGTATAATAAGACAAGTTCTTATATAACTTTGTTAAGAACAACGAGAACACACAACATTGAGAACAAACAACATTGGTGAAAAACAATACAATTGATTAGTATTGAACTGTCTGTATTATATCACGACAATCATGTGCCATGTATTCAAGTTGATCATTGTAAGTCCCTCACACAAATCGCTGACCAGTTAGTTTGACGTGACTATACCGAAGATAGCATAGTGGTACCATAGGTTTGACAAACCTCCAGCTTGTAGGGCTGGTATGTTGATCGTATTGATCATTGGCCGGTAACGTATGACTGGTGACAGGGCGACGAACAGTCAGGGTCTGGGAAGCGACACATGGCGATATTAATCTACAGTGATAATTGTAATTAATCCATCGATTCCTATTGACTAGTATACTGAAGAATTTACTTTCTCTCATGTCATATTACTGGTAATAGTTTCGATGAGGCCTATGGGAATACAAAGTGGTAGAGGTAAATCGGATGCATTGTAATCTGATTACGTGAGGATTGCAATGGATTCCTTTTAGGCTCTATGCACTTCAAGCTGAGAACAGATTTCAATTGGTTAACTAACACTCTTATTATTAAAAGTGATTAACAGTTAACCCCACAAGAGAGAGAATAATAACAAGGATCAGATTAAATTAATCTAATTTCCTTAACACATTAAGGGTTTATCAATACTTCGTTTTGATTAATAAACCCCTCTTATTATATTATTCTACATATAACACTGGGTGATGAACACAACGGATGGGTGAATATCAAACGGGATGAACATGTGAGATGAAAATGGGTATCTATAGTTGTATTGCAAGTGGTGTTGAGTTCTATTAGGTATGTGGTGGGATGTTGGCTGGGGCTTGTTCCCCTACATATGCCCTATATATAAGCATAGCTAATAGGATGAGACACTACTTGTAAATATAACTATGGAGAGGCCATTGTGTGAACAGATGAAACAAACACTTACAAGTATCATGTCTGACATTGTGATTGTGTATGTGAACAAATCAATGTTTTCAGTTATCAACCTTATGAACTCACCAACCTAGTGTTGACTTTGTTTAAATGAATGTTTTCTCAAGTGACGAACAGGTTTAGTCATCAGTATTCAAGGAAATAGATAGTGGACTTTTAGAAGACCTAGCTACATTTTGTGCTAAACATACTTTTGAATGACAAAACAATGAATCATCTTTTGTATATCTTGTACAGTTACAAGATAGAAATTCATTGATTCTTTTGGATAGATTTACTTAGTTAAATTATGAGTAACAATGTAATTTAACTTTGTAATTGTATATCATTTTCATGATTAACATTTCTCTTTATATATCGTGCTATACAAACAATCTGATCATTTTGATAATCAAAGGATATCGCGCCCCGAGAACTTTCTACCCGACAGGAAAGCCGATCCAGCCCACCGGTTCGGGCTGTGACACGACACATACAGGTAGACTCATTTGGGTCATTCCTGATATGTGCCACGTGTGAGACGGTACAACTTGGACACCACCAACAACTAAGACTAATTGATTGAGCTAAATAAGGCCCAATCATCATGTCTTAGTTGTATTTAAATGATTAACTATTAATCAAATTAAGCAGTTAATATCATGTTTCCACGAGTGCTACGGGTGATCATGAATATTTGATGAACTCAAGAAATCGACAGTATTTCAATTTGTGGAAATCAAATTCTAATATGACGATGGGTGGTGGGTAAGACGCTTAATCATCATTAGCACCAATGTCATATGTGGTTTAGTATGTAGTGGGATGGCGTCTGGGCGGGCTGTAATCTCGACCCTTTCTCTTTCGTATGCCCTATATATAAGCATACCAAGTCGGATATTACAGTTGATGTTAATGAGGTTAAGGTTGTTACCGAAGAACTTGGTAAATTCTAATGTATGCGGGTTTTAAACTTCTAAACGTAATGCTTGAAACTAGGATGGAATTGAAACTGTATGGTAGGTAAAGTGCTTAATTATCATTAACAACAATGTCATATGTGGTTTAGTACGTGGTGGGATGGCGTCTGGGCGGGTATTAGGCTCCACCCTTTCGTATGCCCTATATATAAGCATACCGAGCTGGATATTACAGGTGATGTTAATGAGGTTACGGCTGTTACCGAGAATGTTTGGAAAGCTATTTTCAAATACTAAACTATATGAACTCACCAACCATTGTGTTGACTTTGTTTTCTTTCATGCTTTCTCAGGTGATGTACATGAGTAAGCAAAGGTTTCAGGAATGCATGCTAGGATGCCCAGTTAGAGGACCTAGTAGTTTTTGGAAAGCACGTATTTTGTTGATTAATGTGAATCACTTTTGATGTCTTGTACATATACAAGATAGTAAACTTATGATACTTTTATGTGAATATGTCTTTTGCGTCTGATCACTACACTATCCGATTTTCTTTCGGTTATGATCAGAATACCGCCAAGAAGACCACCAGCTTTACTGCCACCACCACAAGATTCAGCTCCACACTCATCGACACTGACACCACCTGACTCTCCTCCACATCCACCTCCTCATTTACCTCCACATCCGCCACCACCCAACCACGAGTTGGATCCTGCTACCATAGCACTGGCCACACTGCTGACCAAGGGATGTGATCCTAGATATGATGAACAGAATTAACAGCAACAACAGCAACAACATTGCCAACTCATCTGGAGAAGGCAACGGTAACACCCGACACCATCAGGACTATTCCTACAAGTACTGTGTGGGATGCAAGCCCCCAAGTTTCAGTGGCAGTGAGGGTGCCGTCGGATTGATCCAATGGATCGAGAAGATGGAGACAACTCTCGACATCAGTGGCTGTCCTGATCAGCATAGAGTGAGGTATGCTGCTGGCTCATTCAACAAATTGGCGTTAACTTGGTGGAACGCTCAAGTGCAGACTAGGGGCAGAGACGAGGCTCTATGTATGCCATGCGAGGATTTCAAGACAATGCTGAGGGCGGAGTTTTGCCCGAGGAACGAACTCAAAAAGGTTGAAACTGAGCTACTCAACCTTGTTATGATTGGTGCTGGGCATCTGGCATACACCACCCGATTTCACGAGCTTGCTACATTGGCACCGGACGAGGTGCCAACATTGGAGAAAAGGATAGAGCGGTATGTTGGTGGACTACCGTCTCCTATCCAAGGGCGCGTGATTTCTGCCCACCCCACTACTATGGAGATGGTTGTTGCGCTGTCAGCGACATTGACAGATGTGATGGTTTCCTCCGGGGATCTGAAGAAGGAACCTGAAGCAAGGGTTGGAACTTCAAGAAAGCCGGACAAACGCCCGGCTAAGAAACAAAAGGTGGTCAAGAACTTTGCTGCGACCACACAAACACCGATGATCAATCAACCACCACCACTACAAATCAAGAGGCCCTGCACTGGCACAACACCATTGTGCAACAGCTGCCAGTATCACTATCCACCAAACACCCAGTGCAGACAACACACTAACTGTGGGAAGTTTGGTCATTGGGAAAATCAATGTCGAGGCGTGGGAGCCCATAATAGGAACAACAATGCAGCTACTACTGCTGCTGCTGATAGTAGGTCATGCTACAACTGTGGCGAGCCTGGACACTTTTCTCGGGATTGTCCCAAGAAGAATCAACCAAGGGCTCAAGTAGCAAGAGGAAGAGCCTTTCAGATTGGAGTAGCTGCTGCTCGACAAGACCCGAATGTGGTCACGAGTACATTTTCCTATCTGACTTTTATGCATCTATATTATTTGACACTGGTGCGGATCAGAGTTTTATCTCATCCAATTTTGCTAGCCATCTTAATCATGTTGTGGAATCGTTAGACTCCCCTTATACTATTGAGATAGCAAACGACAAACAAATTACAGTCGACACAGTACTTAGGAATTGCCCACTAACACTTGGCGATTACACATTCTCCATCGATTTGATACCGATGGAGCTGGGCAGTTTCGAAATCATTGTCGGAATGGATTGGCTATCTCTTAACAGAGTTGAGTTCGTCTGTTCCGAAAAGCTACTACGTATTCCAATAGAGAACAATCAAGTTTTGGAAGTTCACGGAGATCAATCAAACCGCAGTGTCAAGATAATATCGTGTATGAAGGCTCGCAAGTATCTATGAAAACAGTTTATCGCATTCTTAGCACACGTAGAAGAGAAAGACAAAGCAATCAAGATTTAAGATGTACCAATTGTGAAAGACTACGCGGACGTGTTTCTGGATGATTTACCGCGACTGCCAATCGACAGATCGGTGCAGTTTCGAATTGATTTTATTCAGGGAGCGGTTCCTGTGGCTAAGTCTCCTTATCGACTTGCACCATCAGAAATGCAGGAACTGTCCAATCAATTACAAGAGCTACTCGATAAAGGATTCATTCGACCGAGTTACTCACCGTGGGGAGCTCCGGTTCTCTTTGTCAAGAAGAAGGACGGATCTTTCAGAATATGCATAGATTACAGAGCTCAACAAACTCACCATCAAGAATCGGAACCCGTTACCGAGGATTGACGATTTGTTTGATCAGCTACAGGGAGCTCAGTACTTCTCAAAGATAGACATGCGTTCAGGTTATCACCAGCTCCGGATTCAAGAGGAAGACATACCCAAGACGGCTTTTCGTACCCGATATGGACACTACGAATTCATAGTGATGCCATTCGGACTGCACCGGCAGTGTTCATTGTCACACCCCGAGCCGACGGGGTTGGATTAGAGTCCCCGTCGGGCGGAAGGTTCTCGCGGCGCGATATCGTGAGTGATAATCAAAGTGATCAGATTGTTTACATTGCACATGATATATAAATGAGAAACATGCTAAAATAAAATAGAATTACAAAGTTAAATTACATCAGCTAAGTTTATAATTTAACAATGTAAATCTACTATAACATCATAAATCTTCTATCTTGTATCTGCGCAGGATATACAAAATAACGGTATAATGATGCTTCAAAATCTGCAGGTCCAAAAAGCTAGGTCCTCTATCAGATAACCTAGTCCAAAGAAATAACTCTTCAGTTGACCTGTTCGTCACCTGAGAAGTCATGCAAAAATAAAGTCAACACATGGTTGGTGAGTTCATCTAGTTTAGTAATTGAAAATGATTTGTAGACCTCTCTCGGTAAAGACCCTAACCTCATTAACATCACATGTAATGTCCACATCGGTATGCTTATATATAGGGCATACCCCTGAGTCGAGCCTACAAGCCCGCCCAGACGCCGTCCCACCACATACTGCGTATATGACACTGATGTTAATGATAGTTAAGCATTTTTACCTACCCTTCACCTCTGATTTAGATTCTGCTTTCCAAAATTTGACTTACCTTTGATTCTCTTTAGTTCATCATAGTTACATGATTTTCCAAAAACAATTATAAAAACATAAGGTTAAATGTTTAATTAAGTAAGTAAATAAATGTTAAATACAACTAAGACATGATAATAGGGCCTTATTTGACTCAATCTATTAGACTTAGTTGTTGGTGGTTGTCCAAGTTGTACCCTCTCACACGTGACCCATATCAGGCATAACTCATAAGGAGTGTACCTGAGCGTGCCGGGATTTTAATGATGCCCATATCAGCTTGACCCAATGGTCTACTGTACATGCCGGGACTTTATGGATATCCTTTGATTCTTGATCTCTTTGTTTCTCTTGAAATTGATTTTGATTTAATTTGATAGTTCACGTTATTGCCCATATAGCTTGACTACAAGAGTCTACTATTTATGCCGGGACTTTATGTGTGTTACACGTGATCTTGATTTCTATACAACTGACATCCACCTTAACTCAAGTATTAATGATTTCATTAGATCTTAATGATTTCATTATTTCAATGATTCACACACATTTATGATTTCTGATTCCTTGAGTCTCTTGATTTGATCTTTAGAATTCCCATGATTTTCACAATGATAATTGATTCTTAATTAGGTTCCATTATCTTCAGATCACACACTGAATTAGATTTCTTTGAACATGATCTTTAGTTTCCTTGATTTCACTTTGAATTTAGGTTCTTGAATTTGAGCTTGATGGACTAAGGGTTTGTTTAAAGTTTAGGGTTAAAGTATTACTCGTAAGAGTAATTTAATTAACTTGATAATTTGATCTGTATAATAATTACCTAGACAGGAGTCTAGGAGTATCAACAAGCATAAATATATAACATATAATGAATAAAAGCATTTAAGTAAACAATTTAAATAAAACAGTTTACGCATGCTTCTCAGCCCCGCGTTTTAAAAACAAAAATGTTTAGAAAAGGGGCAATGAACTCACATGTGTTGCTATGTAACTGGTATATCACAAAATGCGCGCTCGTTCTTGTGGCTTAGGTTTCTTAGGTTCCTGATTTGTTTTAAAAGAATTTGAATACTATAAGTACATGTATAAGTCTTCGTATCTAAGGCTTGGTCTCGGTGTGTGTAACTAAGTGTCCTAAGTTACTAAGTACTTCTATAATCTAATCTAATTAATCTAGCTTAGATACCCATTTGTAAACCCAATGTCATGAATAATCACCAAATCTTGATTAATATATTTAATAAATTTCATTTTTATTTTAAAACATTATTTTTGAAAATCTTTTAACAAGTTCATAAAACCTTTTCTTTTATTAAAATTTTCATTACTTGAATTTCATAACATTTAACACGTGATGGGCCCTAGTCAAGCCCATTGGGCCTATTGATGTCTTTGACTTCCATTTGATCACCAAATCAAGTTCCATAGATAATTCTACCTAGCCCAATACTTATTTAAGTTAGTTGTGCGTGTTAGCACCTTTACTAAGTTAATAGTAATGATTAACTCGACCCTTCATTCTTCATGCTCTTGTCTTGATCCTCATGAGCTTATATCATGTTGTTTATGTGCTATAGGGAAAACCATTGTTGTCATAAACTAACTACCCATAATTATCTAAATTTCCTTTTTATTCTTAGAATAATATTAGTGAACTTCTCGGGCCCTCACACTAATATTCCCATGCACGTACACATATATGTATTCCCATACATCCATCACCTTAAGTTCACTATATTGTTGTCAATGACTAGAGTTTTGTACATGGGACCAGCGAACCTTATAGCTGTCATGTGGCCAGCGAACCTTTCGGGCTTCGGCCAAAGGTTCGGGAATGAAATAGCTAGGCGAACCTGTAGGGTTCGGCAAGGGTTTGCAGCCCAAGGCTCGTGACTTTATGCATGTAGGTTCGGCCTCCAAGGTTCGGGTAAGACATATGTTTGTGACCTACAAAGGCTCGTGGCATTAAACAGGTTCGTTCCAGCCAGCAGGGTTCGGTTATGTACCTAGGGGGTTCGGCATAAATGGTTCGGCTACCTCATCAAAATATCCTAGGTTCGTGACTATGTAGCAGGTTCGGTGCAGGTTTAGTCCACAGGTTCGTTGCAGGGTTTTTAGTCCAGGTGACAGGTTCGTGGCTCAGAACCACACAGGTTCGGTGCAGGGTTCGCGTATGCAAGAAACTAGGTTCGGCTCCCCTATTCTGGTTCGCGACAGGTTCGGCTATGCTGAAAAAGGGTTCGGCCGATGGTTTCACGAACCTGTACGTGTTTAGGCAACACCATCTTCATCCTAAGGAGCTAAACTTGTTGCAACAATAATCTAACTATTCCTACGTGTGTGTCTATGTGTTTGGTGAATGTCTAGGCTGATTAGAAGCATCAAACAAAAAGGTTTCGTGACATACCCTGGAAACCGAAGATAAAATACCTCAAACTCGATGGTTAGAAGTTGGAACACCTTGTACTTCTGTGATCTACACACCAAGAGGGTCGTATTGACACCAACTATGCTCGATTCCGACTAGAAATGAGTGAGATCCTCTAAAGAGAAGGTGGAGAACACACTTTTTAGAGAGAGAGAGGGTCTTGGAAGAAAATGGAGAGAAAGGGAGGGTTGGGTGGAGGTGGTTGTGGCATTTAATTGCCACATTAAATGTCCCAAACTCCCGGTGATTCGGTCTAGTTCGGTTTCACGTAAAATACTGGTTCGCGAGGTTTTCGAGATGAAACAACACGGTTTATAAAAATAGAATTCATGAATTTAATCTGGGTTATGATACCTAATAAATTAACTAGTATCTTTTATTTATTTTAATTTTTAAACTATTAATTTATATTTAAATCGAAACGTACGGTCGTCGCGCGTATTCGTTCGAATCGTCACCCGTACGAACACGACGATAACTATACTTTTCAATCTTATTTTCTAATTATCGAATATTATTCAGAATGTTAAACTTTCAGATAAATTCGTACCGATCGTCACCTATACGAATAACCCGTCAATTTAGCATTCACATAACAATATTCGTGTGTTTTGTTCTGTAAAGCCTCACATACGTTTATAGAAAATAAATCCTAACAATTAATCACATGATGGTTCTGTGTTGTCAGATAATTATCTGACTCAAGAACCATAGTTCTGAACTTTGTTTCTGTTAAATGTTTATGAACTCGTTGTTTGATAACACAAATTGATAATGACAATGATATGAATGGAGATTGTACGGAAATGTATATTGTTCGTACCTGTTACTGTTTAAGATCATTGTTCCGGTACGGTTCCGTCACTGATGTTACATTCATGTATTTAATGAACCGGGTGTGCAAGCCGTATCTAGATCAGTTCGTTATCGTCTTTATTGATGATATACTAATTTACCCATGAAGAGAATAGGAACATGAACAACATCTCAGGACAGTCTTGGAACTCCTGAAAGACGAGCAACTCTATGCTAAATTCTCCAAGTGTGAATTCTGACTAAGAGAAGTTCAGTTCGTGGGTCATGTGATTAACAGTAATGGTATTCATGTGGATCCTGCCAAGATTAAAGCAATCAAGAACTAGGATGTGATCATGACACCGACAGAGATCAGATCATTCTTGGGATTGGCTGGTTATTACAGGAGGTTCATTTCGAATTTCTCTAAGATAGCCTTGCCTCTCACCAAACTCACACAAAAGAGTGAACCATTTGTGTGGACACAGAAACAAGAAGACGCATTTCAAACATTGAAACAAAGATTGTGCAATGCTCCAATTCTAACACTCCCAGAAGACAATGATGACTTTGTAGTATACTGTGATGCTTCCCATCACGGACTAGGTTGTGTTTTAATGCAACGAGACAAAGTTACTACGCATCAAGACAGATGAAGATACATGAAAAGAACTACACAACACATGACTTAGAACTGGGAGCTGTTGTCTTTGCTTTAAAGATTTGGAGACATTACCTGTATGGTACCAAATGCACTATCTTCACAGATCACAAGAGTTTACAACATATATTTGATCAGAAGGAGCTTAACATAAGACAGAGACGTTGGGTTGAGCTCCTGAACGATTACGATTGTGTTATCAAATACCATCCGGGCAAAGCTAATGTTGTGGCAGACGCTTTGAGCCGGAAGGAAAGAGTCAAACCCTTGCGCTTTCGAGCAATGGGAATGACTGTGCAAACAAGTCTGAGAGATCAAATCATACAAGCACAACAAGAAGCAATGGCAAGAAACAACTTAAAGAACGAGCTCGATTGTGGAGCCGAGAAGCACTTTGAGACAAAACAAGATGGAGTTATCTATTTTCAGGACCGTGTTTGGATCCAGGCAGTAGATGAACTTCGAACACTTATACTTGACGAGGCACACAAGACACGTTACTCTGCTCATCCTGGTGCTGATAAGATGTACCAAGATCTTAGGTTGTTTTATTGGTGGTCGGGTATGAAGAAGGATGTTGCCACTTATGTTGGCAAATGCTTAACATGTAACATCTGTACATTTAGTCATGGTAGTCGTAAACAGTGTTAGATCAATGTATATTTATGTCCAATCAGTCAATGTGATTCATATGTTCATAATTGTGTTTGTGTGTGATAGGATCTTACTTAAATAAGAACAAGTATGTATTACTTATTTACAGTCGATTTCGCTAAGCAAAAACAGTATCGTATTATATCAAAACACTGGTGGGACGGCGTCAGATAAGACAGGTAGACGGACTCTGGGGTATGCCCTATACATATACTGCGTTCGATGTAATGGGATAGTATTAGTGCGTAGTGTTTAGACAAATAGTATGACAAACGAATTAATTAAACAAAAATCGTAATACGTAAGCGAGACTGAGTATAATTATGGGTGACGATCCAACGATACGAATGTTGAACTTATAATTATGATTAAACGACAATAAATAAATAATACGATCGAAAACGTACGCGATTGCGGGTATACACGTAATGGTATTTGTTTAACGGTCTAACAACGAACGAAAAGTAAAAATAAGTGAAATAATTTATTTTACATTTTTACAATTTTGAAACTCATCAAAATGATGAGAATAATAACTATTTTATTTAAAACGCGTAAAATGCGCGTTACGTTCCGAAAACGCAAACCGAGCAACCGGAACGAACCCGAATACCACTCGTACTATAAAAGCCTTGAAGAAGGCTTTTCCCTCATTTATTTCAGCCAAACCCTCTCTCTCTCTACAATTTTCGTGAACCCTCTCTCTCTAGAAATCCAAGCTTTAAATGCACGTATCTCACTCGTTTGTGGACGGAATTGAGTGTTCTTGGTGTCCACACGCAGCCCTTGACGTCCTCTGCAAGAAGATACCACGGATCTAAAGTTTTCACCGGCCAAAATTGAGGTAATGATCCACGAAAATTCTGAAAAAGAGGGTTTTTGTTCTTGGATTTAGATACACACACATAGCCGGTTCCTAGTATTACCATTTCAAGATTCGCACCACTAGTAACCTATTACAACATGAGACAACTTTGGAAAGGGGTCTGAGACTGATTAGTTTGAGGAAGAGGATGGGCTGAACCAGGGTTCGTGGGGCGCGGCTTTGGCCGAACCTGCGCAGCAGCTTGCCGAACCCAGGTGACGAACCTTCCCATCGTGGCGAACCATTCCAGACGACCCTTTGGTCTCGGGCGAACCCTTAGACAACCACCGAACCTTCTTGCTGACCCACGAATCCACGATCTCACAAACCATTGGAACACGAACCTGTTGCCATGTAGACGAACCCTCGAGAGCCGCCGAACCATTCTGCATGATGAACGAACCCTTATGGCAACGAACCATTCCAGTGGCGAACCTTCCTACCCACGAACCTTACCCAGCTGACACGTGAGAGCCGAACCCTTGACTCTCACGAACCCATGCATGACAAATGACGAACCCTAGCCGAATCCATCAACAATCAGAGAGCCGGCGAACCTTGTCACTGCAGCTAACCCTTCTCATGCATTCATGGCCGAACCTTGACTAGGGCGAACCCTTAGGTTCGTTGAGACCATGTGGCCAAACATCAAGGTTTAAGAAAGCTAGGTTCGTTGGAAAACTAATGTTGTTTTCTTTCTTTTAGACGGTTTAAGCACCTATCGGCCCAAGTGATCCAATTCGGCCTACAACATTATTCCAACCGAGCAATGGGATTATCGGCCCAAAGCCTAGTATTTTCGGCCCACTGTGACCCTTAATTGGCCCAATCTTACCCTTGGCTCAGTACATGGCCCATATACCCAATGTTTGGCCCAACACCACACCAAATTGGCCCATGTCTAACTAAGAGGCCCATGGCCTTTATTTAAGTCCACCATGGTTTCATGGGCTTCAGGCCCATTGTTTAGCCCACAACTTAAAGTAATTATGAATTGATCTTGTTTGGTTTAAGTTTAATTCAACCTAATTATGAGATCAAGTCATAATCACAAGGGTCTAAAACACTTTAACATATCTTCAATTTACATGTTAAACAAGAGTTATCATAATCATAAACGCATGTTACTTTGATGTACACAAGTTGTGCATAAAAGAACATGACATATTCTTTTCATGAATCAATTATCAATCAAGTGACTCAATCATGATTTTCAAATTCACACAACATTCCTAAACATGAGAACAAGTATTCAAGTGTTAATCAAGATCATGATAACACAAGTCAATCAATAAATCGAAGTCTATACAATCATAAATCTTATATCTTATGTATGATTACAATGATATAGGAACGAGTTAGAGGTCTTGTTTGCTACTTGCTACTTGTTCTAGTTCAGAGTCTACTGCAGACAGGTGAGAACATTAGCCCCTCTTTTACTATTTTTCAACTGTTTTGGGGTGGAACACATGATCAAACACTCTTTATACCAAACATCTTTCATATACAGGATTTATGTTACTTTACAAACATTACAGGTTCATTGTACAAATTCAACGGATTCATCAACAGTTTTAAAGGATTTCATCAACTGTTTTAAAGGATTTATCAACTGTCTTAAAGGATTTTATAAAGTGTTAAACATATTTTACTAAAAGGTTCTCTAAACTATTTTATACCTGTTTGACACACATAGTTTTATAAATGTTAAACTCTTTTAAAGGATAAGTTTTATAAACTCTTTCACTAGAAATTGTTCTTTTACAAGATAATATTTTATAAACCTTGTTATTACACAAGGACACTATTCTCGGTATTCAATCAAGGGTTCCAATACAAGGTTTTCAATCAATGGTTTTCATAGTGATATTCAATCAAAGGATTTCAATTCATGGTATTCAAGCAAGGTTTTCAATCAATGGTTTTCATAGTGATATTCAATCAAAGGATTTCAATTGATGGTATTCAAGCAAGGTTTTCAAATCATGGTATTCAAACAGGGCATTCAATCAAAGGTTTCAAATCCAAGTATTTCAAAAACATGGTGTTCATCGTTGTGAACAAACTTATACATACATCAAGTTACACATTCATTAGCGTTAGTACTGAGTGATCACAACAAGGGAAAGCGGACACATTTGGTTACACCAAAGTTGGAATTAGCTTTTAAATTTGTTTTAAAAGCTAATTGCAGAATTGGTTGCATTACGGTAATATGAAATCGCTGCTAATTTACTTTACCATCATACGTCATATTGACCGGGTTACGTCAACACGGAGTTTCCTTCTGAGTAAACTCGTTAGTACAGCTCGTGTTGATGCGTTTTGCTGACTTATTTTCTGACTCCAAACGTAGTTTGGGACCTGATTATTTGTTAGTTTCTAGCAAACAGTCTGATGACTGTTTGGACACATTTTACATACTTGATGTTAGTTTGGGTTGCAACCATCCATGTATTTCCATTCACTGTTTCATACATATGCCTTTCATTGCTGATTCATACTTACAAATGTTAAACCTATTGTTCTCACCAACTACTTTTGTAGTTGACAGTTACTTTTCACATGTTTCAGGTAATCAGGTTTTAGGCATTCTAAAGGACAACTAAGGAGACCATTTAAGATAGAAAAAGATGAAGAAACATGCTAGGATGGATTTAGAAACACATTAAAATCCTGATTGTTTAATTGTCTTGTTTGATGTCTTATATTGTAATCTATATTTTGGGTCTGTAGTTGTCATTCTTTTGGTAGATAGTTTGAATGTCTGTAACTAATCAATGGTCTAAACATTATGAAATCTAGTAATACATTGTGGTTGTTCTTATTCAATACATGTGCATGATTCGACCATCGATCGTCACCGCTCCGTGGATTCCGCACGCTGCGCAGGGGGTGTGACATAACATGTGCCAAAGTCAAAGCTGAGCTCCAGAAACCGTCAGCTTTGCTAGAACAACCAGAGATACCACAATGGAAGTGGGAACAAATAGCTATGGATTTTATTACCAAGCTACCCCGTACTTCCAGCGGACACGATTTTATATGGGTCATCATTGATCGATTGACCAAGTCCGCACATTTCTTGCCGACCAGAGAGAACTACAAGATGGAAAAACTAGCAAGACTCTATGTTGATGAAATAGTAGTGCGGCACGGTGTGCCATTGTCTATTATTTCAGACCAGGACATTCGATTTACATCGCAGTTCTGGCAATCATTGCAACAATCCTTAGGGACAAGTGTAAACTTGAGCACCGCTTATCATCCACAAACGGATGGACAAAGCGAACGAACGATTCAAACCCTAGAGGATATGTTGAGGACATGCATCCTAGACTTCGGTGGAAGTTGGGATAAACACTTACCACTCATTGAGTTCTCCTACAACAAAAGCTACCACAACAGAATTACTGGGCCTGAACTTATTCAAGAAACTACTGATAATATAGCCCAGATACAACAGAGATTACAAGCAACGCATAGCCGCCAAAAGAGTTACGCAGACAAACGGCGAAAGCCTTTGGAATTCCAAGTGGGTGATCGAGTCATGTTGAAAGTGTCCCCATGGAAAGGCGTGGTTCGTTTTGGGGCTAAAGGCAAACTAGCACCAAGGTATGTTGGATCGTTTGAGATAACTCAACGCATAGGTCCTGTGGCATACAGACTCAGACTCCCTGATGAACTCAGTGGAGTACACGATGTATTTCATGTATCAAATCTCAAGAGATGTCTCGCTGATGAATCATTGATCATACCTCTGGAAGAGATACAAGTGGATGAACAATTACATTTCATTGAAGAACCTGTAGAGAGTATGGATCGTGAGGTCAAGAGACTGAAACGAAGATGTATTCCTATTGTAAAGGTTCGATGGAACTCCAAGCGCGGACTAGAATTTACCTGGGAGCGTGAGGATCACATGAAGATAAAGTATCCCCACCTGTTTGAAGAAGTAGTTCCCGACAATGATGCTTAAATTTTGGGACTAAATTTCTTTAACAAGGGGAGACTGTGACATCCAGTATCTGATCGTCCGGCAAGTCCGTACGGTATGTGTACTTTCACTATTTACTGTGTGTAAATACAATGTGTGAACAGTGTGTGTAACAACAAAACTTATATAACAATCAACAGTTGTACGTGTTTAAGTGGAAACTTTAATACTGTAAGTACAACAACTCATGATAAACAACAGTTGTAGGTATTTAGGTGAAAACCTAAGTACAGTTAATACAACAAATCAAGAGAAACAACAGTGTATTAACGAATGACAAGAACATATCGGTTGCGATCTGATATCCATAGATGACAGGAATCAGATGGCCGACAACTCAGTATGAAAACAATGTGAATTCAAGATTTTCAATGTGAAAACAGGAAGTTTAGTTGAGTCCGTCAGTGAGGAAACACAATTCAAAACATAATTGAAGTGTCGTTTCAGAATAACGAACTAACAGTGTGTCTACGTGGGTGACGATTCACACAAACACATCTGTGAGCTTAAAGTTCTGAAATGATGACTGAAAAGTAGAAAACAAAAGTCAGAAAGCAAAACCATCGTCGTTTTCGATGAAACCTCTAAAATAATCGTTTTCGATGAAATAATTTAAGAAAAACAAATTTAAAATATTTACTAGGAATAACCACTTTTCAAATGATAAAAATAAATTCTTTTCATTTAAAACCCGTAAACACGGACGTTACCTACCGGAAACGCAACGAAGACGAAAACGAGCAAACGAAACGAACCCGAACACCCTCGGGGTATAAATACTCTAAATGAACCACATTTCTCATTTACCACCTTCACTTTCTCTCTCTAAACTCATTTTCCCGGTTCTCTCTCTCTCTAGAAACCCTAACCTTCAAATCCTTGGATCTCACTCGATTCATAACAAAATCGTGTGATCTTTGAGCATAAACGAAGCTCTTGATCTTCTCTACAAGGAAGTACAACCGATCTGGAGTGAAATCCAACCAAACCCGAGGTATCTAGCTGCAAAGATAACAAAAAATTGGGGTTTTCAACCCTTTTGTTGAACCATGGCCTAACCGGTTTGGAAACCTTCTTCCTTGAACCCTACGACCACGAAAGTTTTTCCTAACATACACCATCACTGAAAACACCATTGAAACATGGCTAGGACATGTTTGTAACAAGATGGGCACGCCCCGCTAGGGTCTACCCGAATGGGCTGCTTCGGCCTAAGGTAGGAGCTGGCTTGGCCGAATGGCCAAGTGCTGATTGGGTTGGCCAACCGACTGACTTCTCTTCACTGGCCATTCGCTCGGCTAAGGCATCATTCGCCCAAATCCTTGCTTCGGCCATCATTCGCACGAATCATCTTGGTCGGTTATACTCACTCATTTGGTCGGGCACACCCATTTGTCCCCTTGAATTGACATTCGACCAAGTCCACATCTTCATTCGATCGACTGAAACCATTCGGCCCACACATAGCTCGGCCCACATTAGTCAATCGACCCAAACCCCAACTCATTCGGCCAAGAAGGAGTGATTCGGGCAAGAAGGAGTGATTCGGCCTAGGGTCATTGATTCGGCCCAACAATTTGGCCCACACAACTCATACGTCCCACTCCCCATTTGACCCATACATTCGGCAATGATCTTGTTTCGGCCCAAAAAGATTGATTCGTCCCATTTGATTGTTCGGCCCACATGACAAATATGTAAACACATTGTTAAACAAAAGCTAAGGGATAATAATGCATGGGACTTGGTTTATTACTACTAAGGTGGTGATAGGTGTGGGTAAATGCATTTCTCAAAACCTAAAACATCAAGATTTCAAGAAATGTTGCATGGTTGTTCATTCGCTATGTAATGACCAATTCAAGTTCAACAATGATGACATGGCAAGCTTTAAACTATAAACCTAAGCCATACTTATGACTTGGGTTAGTTTACAAAGATTCTATCAATGCAAGAAATTAACATATCATGACATGGTTTTGAATTTTCAAGAATAAGTTAAAGGCAAGCAAAGGTAATAAAGATCAAGTCCTTAATCGTAAACTACAACCACATACTAAACTCAATCTAATTTGATTAAGTGTTAGTAAATTCCATCACAAACGAATCAAGGCCGAATGATGACCGAGACTCATGGGTGTTAGCCAACTTTAGGGATAACACATACACATACACAAATACCTATAACTTATACTTATAAGTTACAAACATTGTGAAATCAACACAGAATCGTGAAAACAAAAACAAGTACAACGAAGAGCGCATGAATTCTTGTTTAGACTTAGTCAACCATAACAACTACAAGGTGAGTTCATATGCCCCTTTTTTAATCATAACTGATTTTAAACTCTCGGGGCTGAGAAACATGATAAATCTTTTATTTCATTAAAATCTTTAGTACAACATATTGTTTATACTATGATTTAGATAATATTGCTTGATTTATTATCGCTTATCATTGTATGCATGCTTGTATGATCAAAACATAACAGTGATAACATGGAGGAAACATGATAATGTAGCTTCATGAATCATCTACACAATAGAATAACGTAGTTGTAAGATTTTATCTTATGACCCTTAACTATTCTTACAAGAACAAACAATGAGATTGTCACAGGTGAACATGATGACATTAACAACAATAGACAAGAATGTTATGAAGGTAATATATCTTCGTAATATCATTCATCACCTGAGTTAGCTAAGTGTAATAAGACAAGCTCTTATAACACTATGTTTATAACTCGGTGAAAACTATGAGATAACACGAAACATATATCATCCACCACCTGAGTCGACTAAGTATTGTAAGACTAGCTCTTACAATACTGTAGTGGCAACATGGTGAACATATGGAACAACAAGAATGATAATTATGATAATGTACTTTCATGATAACAATATCATTCACACAACAACTAATATTGTATAATAAGACAAGCTCTTATATAACTTTGTTAAGAACAACGAGAACACACAACATTGAGAACATACAACATTGGTGAAAAACAATACAATTGATTACTATTGAACTGTCCGTATTATATCACGACAATCATGTGCCATGTATTCAAGTTGATCATTACAAGTCCCTCACACAAATCGCTGACTAGTTAGTTTGACGTGACTAAACCGACGATAGCATAGTGGTACCATATGTTTGACAAACCTCCAGCTTGTAGGGCTGATATTTTGATCGTATTGATCATTGGCCGGTAACGTATGACCGGTGATAGGGCGACCAACAGTCATGGTCTGGGAAGCGAAACATGGTGATATTAATCTAAAGTGATAATTGTAATTAATGCATCGATACCTATTGACTAGTAGACTGAAGAATTTACTTTCTCTCAAGTCATATTACTGGTAATAGTTTCGATGAGGCCTATGGAAATACAAGGTGGTAGAGGTAAATCGGATGCATTGTAATCTGATTACGTGAGGATTGCAATGGATTCCTTTTAGGCTCTATGCACTTCAAGCTGAGAACAGATATCAATTGGTTAACTAACACTCTTATTATTAAAAGTGATTAACAGTTAACCCCACAGGCGAGAGAATAATAACAAGGATCAGATTAAATTAATCTTATTTCCTTAACACATTGAGGGTTTATCAATACTTCGGTTTGATAACTAAACCCCTCTTATTATATTATTCTACATATAACACTGGGTGATGAACACAACGGATGGGTGAATATCAAACGGGATGAACATGTGAGATGAAAATGGGTATCTATAGTTGTATTGCAAGTGGTGTTGAGTTCTATTAGGTATGTGGTGGGATGTTGGCTGGGGCTTGTTCCCCTACATATGCCCTATATATAAGCATAGCTATAGGATGAGATACTACATGTAAATATAACTATGGAGAGGCCATTATGTGATCAGATGACTGAAACACTTACAAGTATCAAGTATGACATTGTGACTGTGTATGTGAACAAATCAATGTTTTCAATTATCAAACTTATGAACTCACCAACCTAGTGTTGACTTTGTTTAAATGCATGTTTTCTCAGGTGACGAACATGTTTCGTCAACAGTATTCAAGGAAATAGCCAGTGGACTTTTGGAAGACCTAGCTACATTTTGTGCTGAACCTACTTTTGAATGACAAAACAATAAATCATCTTTTGTAGATCTTGTAAAGTTACAAGATAGAAATTCATTGATTCTTTTGGATAGATTTACTTAGTTAAATTATGAGTAACAATGTAATTTAACTTTGTAATTGTATATCATTTTCATGATTAACATTTCTCTTTATATATCGTGCTATACAAACAATCATCTCATTTTGATAATCAAACGATATCGCGCCCAGGGAACTTTCTGCCCGATGGGAAAGCCGATCCAGCCCGCCGGCTCAGGCTGTGACACGACACATACAGATAGACTCATTTGGGTCATTCCTGATATGTGCCGCGTGTGAGACGGTACAACTTGGACACCACCAACAACTAAGACTAATTGATTGAGTCAAATAAGGCCCAATCATCATGTCTTAGTTGTATTTAAATGATTAACTATTAATCTAATTAAGCAGTTAATATCATGTTTCGACAAGTGCTACGGGTGATAATGAATATGTGATGAACCCAAGAAATCGACAGTATTTCAATTTGTGGAAATCAAATTCTAATATGACGATGGGTGGTGGGTAAGACACTTAATTATCATTAACACCAATGTCATATGTGGTTTAGTATGTAGTGGGATGGCGTCTGGGCGGGTTTTAGGCTCGACCCTTTCATATGCCCTATATATAAGCATACCAAGTCGGATATTACAGTTGATGTTAATGAGGTTAAGGTTGTTACCGAAGAGGTTGTTAAATTCTAATATATGCGGGTTTTAAACTTCTAAACGTAATGCTTGAAACTAGGATGGAAATGAAACTGGATGGCAGGTAAAATGCTTAATTATCATTAACAACAATTTCATATGTGGTTTGTACGTGGTGGGATGGCATCTGGGCGGGTTGTAGGCTCCACCCTTTCGTATGCCCTATATATAAGCATACCGAGCTGGATATTACAGGTGATGTTAATGAGGTTAAGGTTGTTACCGAGAATGTTTGCAAAGCTATTTTCAAATACTAAACTATATGAACTCACGAACCATTTTGTTGACTTTGTTTTCTTTCATGCTTTCTCAGGTGATGTACAGGAGTAAGCTAAGGTTTCAGGAATGCATGCTAGGATGCCCAGTTAGAGGACGTAGCAGTTTTTGGAAAGCACATATTTTGTTGATTAATGTGAATCACTTTTGATGTCTTGTACAGTTACAAGATAGTAAACTTAAGATGCTTTTGTTGGGTTATGTAGGACCAACTGCAGCCCGGAAACAACCTGATCCAATGAAGATCTGCTCGACAACCTCTGGAATAGTGCGGAATCCTATTACAGGGTTTTCCAATCGAAACCAACAGCACCCGTGGTGATTAGAAGGTAAAGGATGAATGTTTGATGCAAGATAGAACACCACAGGATTAGAATCGAACTTGGACAGGCAAGAACCGCTCAAAACTTCTAGGGTTTGACACTAGAGTGCTCTGGGAAGAATGAGGGATCGGGAAAGTTCAGTTTGAATCTGTTTGAACTAGTATATGTAGACTGTACTCATTCGGCCGTATGAGTGACCGAAGCAGCTCATTCGGCGAATGGCTCAGCTGAATGAGCTTGGTCTGCCGAATGAGTCATGCGAGTGACTCATTCGATCGCCCTAGTCATTCTGTAGGCGTTCATTCGGCCGAATGACCTCATTCTTAGGGCCATTCGCCCGAATGGGTCTATATGACATATAAATTCAAAGTTAAACATAATCAAACACATATAAACTAATAAACATTAAGAACACTAAGGAAAAACTGATTTCATTAATAACATAAACTTTATACATCAAAAGATCATACAAAACTGAAGTAGGGACAATGCAGATCCGGATAACCCTCATAAATTGCAATGCCTGCTCCATATCTTCCACATCAAATAAAATCTGGTCTCTGTAAAGAGCTTTGACATCGCTGTGTGACAGATTCGTCAACCACATCGGGTCAAAGATACGTTCAATCTCCCACTTCTTATCTTTGCAGAGTACTATCACAGCCTCTCCAGTACGCCCATCATAATACCACCATCGAAAGCCTTCCAAAAAGTCTTGACGCATCTTCCTCAAAAGAATCTTCTTCATGATTTTTGGAGGTAGCCACTTCAGGATGACTTTATGCCTATGGGTATCTGCATTTATCTCTGGCATGTAGTATCTCTCTGGTTCCTAGGTTTGAAGTTAACCCATCTCTTTCTGTACTCATACTAAATCTGTCGAGAGAACCAAGCACACATCCCCGAATCAGAACTGTATAACATCTTCAAACATGCGAGCTAATTGACTTCAAAGCCTGGCAACGTCTTGAACTCATGGGGGTGCTTGAAGTACGGAATTCCTCATTCTCTTTTGACAACATAACACTGTAGATCATGAAAGTATGCCTAGCTAAGAATCTGACCTCCAGCCTTGTAGCCTTTGGCCTATAGACTTTAGTGTGAGTAGCTAGCATCTTAATAGTGCTTTCTTTCTTCAGTATCTCCCAATATGCCTTCCATTCTTCCTTTCTCTGTTGAATGTAGGTAGCTCATCCTCAGCTGAGGTGTACTTAGTAGTCTCTTCCTCAGTGATATCGTCCAAGATAACCTCATCAATTTCATCAAAAATCTTAGGAGAAGGCACATCAGAAACAGGAGCTGAGGTATCATCAATCACAGCATCGTCAGGATTCAACCTGAACAGCTCTGCAATCTGCTCCTTGGTTAAGCAGTGAATCATCTCTCCCTCCTCCTTATAATAGCTGACTGAGTGCTGTATAATACCTTGAGCGTCTAAAATCATAGTCAACGTCTCATCCCGTCGACATCTCAAAGGCACAACTTCGACTTCCTCAGTAGCTTTTGGATCATCTGTCTGAGTAGAAGGAGGTGGAGGAGGAGCTTTAGCACCCTTGTCGTGCCTTGTCTTGGTTCGGATTTCCGTGGGAGGGGACAGTTCAACTGCTGCACCTGATGAACTAGCAGACCCACTCCTAAAACCATCAGAATCATCAGAATCATCACCTTTCTCTGATCTTCATAATCTACTTTCTCCTCATCAGGCTCCTCCTCTTCTTCTTCATCTTCTTCTTCAACTTTGTCTTCGTCTGAATCATGGGAGTGAACTTCAGTGCCCTTTATCCTAGGAGTACCCTCCTTAAGACTCTCTACCTGCTCTGTAAGTCTGGCATTCTCTGCTTCAAGAGTCAGTACCCGGTCATTGAAACCAGCTGCAGTCAAGGCCAGCTGGTTATGCTCATCAATGTATTTGAGCAGATGCTCCTCCTGTTGAGCAGATCTAGGCCTTAAATCTGCACGTTCGATAGCAGCTTGAAGAAGTAGAGCATCTTGCTCACTGACCCTCAGCGTGAGTTGGGCAATGGCCTCCTCCTGTTGATGGTTCTTCTCCATCAACCTAAGTAGGAAACTGTTCAGTGTACTGAGCTGCTCAGTCACTGAAACAGTAGGTATAAGCATATCGGCTCGTGTGACGGAGGGACCAGCAGAAGCAGTATTGAAGATGGGAGCACGAACACCAGAGGATGTGAGAGGGGCAACTGTAGTACGTGTAGGAACAGCCCGTGCCCTGGTCAGTGAAGAAACTGTAACTGCTGCCATTGATGTAACAGTAGATGCAACAGCAGTTGACAGTTCTGGCCTCCTCTGCAGAACAAATCTAGTCCTTCTCCTCTTAGCCGGTGGGGAAGATGTAGATGGAGTAGCAGCAACTGTAGACATGGAAGTGGAAGTACGTGGAGGAGGAGGAGGATCAAACTCAGAAATAAAAGAAGGATCCCTGATATCCTCTAGCTCAGTCTCACTAGGCCTTCTCCATCTCTTCACCAGCCTAGTGCCCACCATAACATTCTCGAACTCATCAGGAGTATCCTTAGAATCTGAGCTCTAAGGACCTTCTTCACCTTCAGCCTCACCACCAGCATCACCTGATTCCTCTGAATCATCTCTTTCTTCAGCAGAAGTGGTGCCTGCCATCTCTAGTGGAATAGAGACAGTGGCTTGTGTAGTAGCCATGAAGTCCAAATCTAATAAGGCATCTACATCCACTTCTTCCTCAGCACCTCCAGAACCTCCCACATCTGCACCAACACTAGAACTAACACCAACTGCACTCACACCATCATCACTAATACGTGTCACACTAACACTAACTCCAGCATCACCACCACCTACATCACCAGCACCATCATCTCCATCATCATCACTATCATCTCCTGGCACAACAATGTCTTCTACATCTAATTCCGAGTCATCATGCCTCCACTTCCTACCATCAGGAGCAACATAATCTGGTCTCTGAAGATGACCGAATAAAGCACGAACAGGAGGCTTCCTCTCCTTCCCCTGTATGACATCACTCTGTTGAGAGTGATATCATTCATGTGCTCTAATCGGATGATATCTGTGCTTGTCTTCGGCAGGTTAGGCACCTGAGCATCAAAGATCTGCTATAGAAACTGAGGGTACATAAGAAAATCTTGTCACCCTTGAGCGTCACATTCTCCTTCATATGTGTAAACACCATATCAGAAAAGATGAAAGGCAGGTTCAGCACCAAAGCTACAAAAGAACACTGAATGGTCTCCCATAGATCATCAAATCCACCTCGTCTCGAACCCAAAATTGGATAAGGACATGTGCTAGATACTTGAACTGTGGAGACAGAAAAGCTTTGTTGAGTATCCCAACACCCAGATCACCGTCATACTTGCATCGCATACAGCATCCACGAACTAGATAGCGATCAAGTAGAATGGGCTGGTCTTGTACATCCTGAAAACCACTTATCCTCCTGATATGTTCAATAGAAATAACAATATCATGAACCTGCACCTTTCCCCTGATAACCGGTGGCTCAACCTCGCAATCAATATCAGCAGATCTCCATAAATCCTTCTGATATGACTGATAGGGCACATACACAGTAGATATGGCAGTAAAGATCCTGGAACACCTAAGAAATGGAATAATCTCTCTGAAGTGCACGTCATTCTTGGAAGCAAGGTCCAAATGTGCGCAGATGTTGTTCTTGGTCACTACTTTATACTCAGCCATACTGAAAAACAAAAGAATAAACATGTCAGTACAATTCAGTTTATCAGTTGAAACAAATCAGAAAGTTTTACAAGTAAAACACTTGAACGAATGAACTTGATCTGGCCAAATGGAACTTGACCGAATGTGTATGTTGACCGAATGAGCTCAGTCAGCAGAATGACAACCCAAAGAGTTCATTCGGTTTGACCCTTGACATAAAGAAGAAGGTCAACCGAAGAAACAGCGAATGAAGCTGGTCAACCGTATGACCAGCGAATGAGAGTAGCGAGCCAAAGAGGTTCATTCGGCCGTATGACTCCATTCGATCGCTGAGTTCATTCGGCCAGACAATTAGGGCCGAAAGACGTCATTCGGTTGGCCGAAGGAGATTCAAATTTCAAGAATTTAAAATCCCAAATCAGTCTATAAAAATTATACCAACAGACTCAGAATCGACCGATTAAAGCTTTTAATGAACATATTAGGTAATTTTGAGTTCGATTTTGACATTTATTGAGTGGCGATGGTTTAGAACCCTAAATCCCTAATCTATGGTCTGTTTTCAGAGAATCCATGGATAAAAGTTGCTGATATCAATCCCAATGTTACCTGTGACAATCACAAGAAGATATCTCAGCACAAAAGTTGGATTGATCGAAGAGAATTCGGAAAACAGAAGAGAGAGTGTGTTTCGGCCGAAAGACGCTCACACAGTAGCGAACAAATGAATTTTTGGGGAATGAACTGATTCGGCCGAAGGAGTCCTGTAAATAGGAATTCTCATTCGGCGAATGAATCGGTCGAATGAGTTGCTTCGCCTCAAATTCATTCGGCCGAAGGAACCCTTAAAAAAAAAATTTGATTCGGCGAATGAAACAATCGACTGAGTTACTCCGGCCCAGGTTGATTAGGCCGAAGGACTCATTCTCTAGAATGATGTCATTCAGTCGAATGAGCTATTCTTCTTGTTCATTCGTACAAATGAAAACTTGGCACTAACCAAACACAATTTAGTTTCAAACTTTATCATTTTGATTAGTTAAATTGATGCAATTATGAAGGATATTCTTGTGGGTTATGGATTCAGAGATGATTGAACATCCGAACACACAAATGATCATCTAAACAAATTTGAAAACATAAATCTTTTTTTTATTTTTCTGAAACAAAATACAACTGTACAACTTAACAACTAATCAACAAAGAAACACGTATTTTTGTGAGAAATCTATCAAGAAACTAACACATACACCTAATCACATCAAATCAGCATTACTGAATGTTTCACTTCAAACACATTTGTCTTGTGATATGATTACTGATATACTTGTCCACTTTAAGCCTAACAATACATAACTTCTAAACCAATTTGATGATCACTCATATCTTCTGACTGAGTTACCCATATTATTTAACCAACAAAGATCAAAATCAGTTTGTAACTCATCTCTGCATAACTTAGTGCCTAAAATCATAAAT
Source organism: Mikania micrantha (assembly GCA_009363875.1). Classification (NCBI taxonomy): domain Eukaryota; kingdom Viridiplantae; phylum Streptophyta; class Magnoliopsida; order Asterales; family Asteraceae; genus Mikania; species Mikania micrantha. Next base: position 34,083,285 of record CM018694.1, on the reverse strand, counting down.
TCCATAAGATTCCAATTTTATTATCTTTTTGTATTTTTCCTTTTTATTTGTCTCTCATCTTCAACACATTCTCATGGACGGCTTCAGCCAGTTCTTTACAAAGCAATATGGCACATATACAGAATTGTGTGGACACGATTAAATTGTTCTATCCAAATGGACGGCTTCAGCTAGGTCTTTACAAAGCAATATGGCACGTGTATGGAATCGAACTTATTTTGTTTCTGTATTTTCCAAGCTTAATACGAGCTTGATTTATTTTTATTTTCTTTTGATTCAATCATTCTCATCTGAATGGACAGCATCAGCTAGGTCTTTACAAAGCGGTATGGCACGTGTACAGACTTGAATTCATGAATCATTGGAAACCTTATAAGATCCTATGATGATAGGTGTATGCCTGATTTGAGTCAAAAACTATTTATCACTTAGCTGGTTTTCTAAAATGGATCCACAAACCAGACTTTCTAAGCTATCACAAATAGTCTATAAATTTTGTAATGTCGGCCTATCAGCACATCACTTCACAATTCTCATGTGTTTCAGTTTATGCATTCACCTTAGCTTTTAAGACATGATAGGTTAACACATCACTTTCTCAACTATGACTCTCATTTTTATGATTGTTTTTAAATGTTTTTGTATTTTTCAAATTTTTTCAGATGTTTTTGGTTTTTCAATTAATCTACTTTTTCTCCCCCTAAAAACCTAAAATAGAAAATCTTTTTGAGTTTTTTTTATTTAGTGAAAGAAATAACGGAAATACTTAACAATGACTTCATCCTTTTGAAAAACACCATTCGTCGATAGCTGATATAAAAATCTGGGTTTATCAAAAGCTTTTGTAAAAAGATCGGCTTTCTGGTGATCGATGTGAATTTTAACAACATCAATGAGTTTCTTTTCAAAACAATCACGTATAAAGTGATATTTGATGTTGATGTGTTTGGTTTTTGAGTCCTGGACTGGGTTCTTAGTGACAACTATGGTGGCAGTATTATCAACATAGATAGGAGTGTTAGAAAAATGTAACCCATAGTCCTTGAGTTGCTTTTGTATCCAGATGATTTGTGAACAGCAACTAGCAGCAGCAATGTATTCAGCTTCACATGTTGAAGTAGACACCGACGTCTGCTTTTTGCACTGCCAGGTAACTAAACTGGTTCCAAAGAACTGACATCCTGGAGATGTTGACTTGAAATCTCTTTTGCATCCACCATAGTCTGAATAACTATATGCAGTAAGCTCAAAGTTATCATCATTAGGGTACCATAAACCAAGATCAGGAGTACCATTCGGAAAACACATAGTCCTCTTCACAGCAATCAGATGTGATACTCTTGGCTTGGACTGATAACGAGCACACAAGCATGTGGCGAACATGATGTCTGGCCGAGAAGCAGTAAGATACATGAGAGACCCAATCATTCCTCGGTACAGAGTGGCATGGATTAACTTCCCCTTTTCGTCTGGTGTAATCACGTGATAAACAGCCAGTGGGGTACCAACAGGTTTTGCATCTGACATACTAAACCGTTTCAGAATGTCACCAACGTATTTGGTCTGATGAATAAAGATCCCTGCCTCAGATTTATCCACATGCAACCCAGAAAAAATTTCATCCCCCCATTGAGCTCATTTCAAACTTGTCTTTCATGACCTTCTCAAATTCCTTGCACAAACTATCGTTTGTAGAACCAAAGATGATGTCGTCCACATAAACTTGCACGAAGAGTAAGTCACCATCTTTCTCTCGAATAAACAGTGTGAAGTCAATGATACCTCTTATGAACCTGTTGTTTAGAAGGTGAGTTGATAGTGTCTCGTACCACGCTCGCAGAGCTTGATTCAATCCATATAAAGCCCTGTCTAGCTTGTAGGATCGTCAAACCCGAGAGGTTGATTGACATACACAGTTTCACTGATTACACCGTGAAGGAATGCACTCTTGATATCCATTTGATAAAATTTGAATTTCTTGAAGGATGCATATGCCAAGAAGATACGGATTGCCTCAAGACGAGCAACCGGTGCAAGCACTTCATTTTAGTCAAGTCCTTCAATCTGTCTGAATCCTTGAACCACCAGACGTGCTTTGTTTCACACAACAATCCCATGATCATCTCTTTTGCAACGAAGAACCCATCTGGTGCCTATAACCTTTGCACCTTTCGGTTTGTCAACAAGCTGCCAAACACATAACTTATTGAATTGCAGAAGTTCTTCTTGCATTGCATCAAACCATGATTCCTCTCTTAATGCTTCGGTGACTGTGCGCGGTTCAACTTGAGAGATAAAGAAAGAATGGGCACTGTAGTTCACATAAGCAAAGTCAAGAATATCAGCAAGGCCTCCTGAAGATAGCTGATTTCTAGTCTTAACCCCATCAAGTGGACTTCCAATAATGTTCTCCTGAGGATGAATGCGATTGATTCTTCCAACAGGATGAGCTGGAACCTCAACATGCGGATCAAGATTGTTCAGATTTATGTCCTCAAGTCCAGGTACAAGATTGTCAACATTTGGTTTGGGGGCAGCTGGCTAAACTGGGTTATCAACTGTGCCTGAGCTGTCATCATTTATCTGTACTGTGGGAATTGAAGCTGATGAAGGTTGCACAGGTTCATCAGGTGCATTCTGTGCATCATACATCATTTGAACAGCAACATCTTCATTTGAGTACATGGGAGGCATATTGAATGAGTCGAAAAGCACTGAATAATCAAACATCCAGTCTGGACCTTTTCCAGGTGGGGGCATAGAGTGTCTCTGAACATCAACATGGTACCACTCCTCCACATTATGAGTTGATCTGTTGTAGACCCTTTTGTTAGGAGTGTTGTACCCAAGAAAATACCCTTCTTCCACCTTCTCATTTAACTTGCCCTGCTCGTGTTTCTTAAGCATCGTGCACGGCGCACCAAAAGATTCAAGATACTTAAGATTAGGCTTTCTGTTATGGAACAGCTCAAAGCAAGTCTTCCCCTGTCTCTTGACTATCAATACCCGATTCAGTGTGTAGCAAGCATTTGCCACAACTTCATTCCAGAACTGAACTAGAACAGATGAATCAGCAAGCATTGTCGTAGCAGCCTCAATCAAAGTTCTGTTCTTTCGCTCAGCAACACCATTCATTTACGGGACATATGGAGCACTACATTGTTGGACAATGCCACGTGCATTATAGAATTTCTCTATGTTGTTTATTTTTGAACTCTGTCCCGTTGTCTGTTCTGAGCATATGAATCTTGAGCTTATAAAGATATTCAAGTTTGGTCACCAACACTTGAATGAACTCAAACGTTTCAGATTTTTCCTTTAGAAAGAAAACCCAAGAGTATCTGGAATACTCATCAGTGATGACTAGACAGTATTGATCTCCAGCTATACTCTTACGGTTTACTGGACCAAATAAATCCATGTGGAGGAGCTCAAGAGGAACAATGATGGAATGAAACTTTTTCAGCTTGTAAGACTGCTTGGTCTGCTTTCCTTTCTTGCACGAGACACAGATATCAGACAGCTTAAAATTCTTCAGACTGACCCCCTCAACCAAGTCATTATGTACCAAATGGTTCATCTTGCGTAGACTCAAATGGCCCATCCTCTTATGCCAAAGAATATAATCTTTCTCAATTGCCTTTGACATAAAACATGAAGCTGTGGAGGATGTTGTTGAAGCTGTGGCCATGTGGAGTACATACAAGTCCTGCTTACGGGGTGCTGACATCAAGATCCAATCTTCAGGAATAGTGATTTCTTGCTTAAGTATGTAGCAGTTGGAGTCATCAAAGAGAACTTTGTATTGCTTGTCACAAATCTGTGACACTGAAAGAAGATTATTCTCCAACTGCTTGACATATCTGACTTTGTCAAAAGAAACTTGGCCATTTGAAAGAATACCCTATCCTGTAATGAACCTGCCTTTATCACCAGCAAATGCTACATAACCACCTCGAATAGAATTAACATTGGTGAGCAGCTATATATCTCCAGTCATGTGCCTAGAAGCCCCACTATCAACGATCGAAGAGCTGTTAAGAGCAGCTGTTGGGGCAACCTGCACAAACACAAACAATTAGTTCAACTTGGGAACCCAAGCCTTTACAGTCTTAGGTTGACCAAGTGAGTCTCGGATCCAAACGTCAATCCATTTACCATCAGGGGTTGCATTGTCTTGAGTGGGTAACACTGAAGTCTCAGAAGACTTAACTTTCCAGACAGTGTTTTTCTGAAAGAGTTTTTCAAGTAAATGGATGATGGCTTTGATTTATTGACATTAACCACCTTGGGAACATCCAAGTTCACCACTTTCCCTTCACCCTTATCCAAGGGTTTACCATGATTTGGTTACGTGGGTTTTCTAGACTTAACTTGTTTGACAACATGCTGATTTTGCTGTCTTGCTGGTGCTACCTTAGGTCTGATCAACTAAGGACAAAATCTGACAACGTGTCCAGGAGCACCACACTCAAAGCAAACTCTGTTATCTTTTTGATGAAAATGTTTGGGTTTAGAAAAAGACTGATTTTTTTGTTTAAAAATATTTGTTTTGGTCTTGTTATGATTAAAACCCAAACCCCTTTTCCCATTAGAAACAAGACTATCAATCATGTTAGACACACATGCTTCATTCTTTTTTGAAGCCTTCACGAAACCTAATTCTTGATATATTTTTGAAGATGAAATTGGGTCACCCTTCATGACTACATGTGTCTGATTCAGAGCAACAATACCATCAGATGAACAATCAGATTCATCCTCAGAATTTGAGACCCAATCTTCAACAATTCCCTCCATAAAAGATTCCTCAGACAATGAGAAACCCTCATCAGTAATCATTTCAATAGGATCAATTACTAATGGAGTTTTAACTTGGAAATTTTTAACATCTTTTTCATTTGGTGAATTAACAAAAGTGTTTAAAATTGGTGGAGGACATTGTTGATAATTCACCTTTCCCTTATCCTTCAGATCAATACTACTACTGATCGTGTGCTCAATGATATATGAGGAGCTTTCATAGCTTTTCAGCTTTTGACCTAAGGTCTCATAGTCACACTCGACTATGGCTAACTTCTTCTTTATCTCATTGATGGTATTAAGATAAGAAGTATAGCATCTTCCTTATTTAGCACAGCAATCTCAGCCTCATGCAATTGCCTGTTTAAGAGATCAATTTTAGCCTGAAAAATTTTTCATTAGATTTTAAAACTTTGTTTGCCTCAATACATTGGTTGAGATCGCTGATCAAGTCAGCATTGTGCTTCTGATAAGCCAGGACCTTACTGTCAAGGTCAACACAATTAAAACATCTTGAATGAGAAGAGGAACATTCATCAAATACCTGATCTGACTATGAAGTAGCAGCAGAAGTAGCAGATGTGTTCACCATCAAAGCAAACTGAGTAACTGGTTCTTCAAGATCAACATCATAATCTGCTTCAGTGTCTGAGTCTGAAATGCTTTCTGACTCTGAACCAGATGTTTCTTCTAGACTGATCTTAGCTTCTCCAGAAGTGCTTTCTTCAATTGACTCATCAGTCTTCTGAATTCCAGCAACACAAGCTTTATCCTGTCCTCCCTGATCAGGATTGAATCTGAAATCCCAATTCTCACCTTCATCATGTTGCACCATCAACGCTTTGCTTGCATTTGAAGAACCAGCCTGAGCATGATAGTCAATGGGTACAAGTCTTCTCTCTTGATTTGATGTAGAAGATCTCTGATGCTGAAAAAGGATTCTTGTTTCCTGACTTCTTAGGTTATTTGCACTGTCTTGCAAAGTGTCCCTTCTCCCCACAATTGTAGCAAGTGACAGATTTCGTGTCAAAACCAAATTTAGAATCCTTATTCAGGTTGATGTCTTTGCCAGTCCTTTTCACAAAATCCTTTGCTCTTCTCACAGCACTGGCTAGAGCCCACATGATGTCTATCCTCTCCATGTCATCTAGGTCTATCTGAGAATAATCATCATTAGTCAGATAAGGATTGCCAATATGTCCTGCTACTAATCTATCATAAGAGCTAACAAGAGTAGACAGAAGACCCATATGCTCTTTAGCTACCTCTACAGTCACTTTATCAAAGTTTTCTGTCTTCAGACTGGTGACTGGTTGACTACTTTCTTTCTGAGAGCTGGATGATGAGGATGATTGACTGAAATGAGTCTGATTGGAAGATGGAGCTTCTATAGTCTGAGAGACAAAAGCAGTCTTCAGTGGAGCATGAGAAGAGGCTCTCTCTACAGTAGGAGTAGAATAATATAGTGAAGGATCCTGAACTTGAGCAACTCTCTTGGCCTTCCACTTGTTCTCAATTTCCTGCTTTTTCAACTTCTGAATGAAATCATTGATGTCCATACTTGCCATCATCTCATTCTGCTTTAGAACCATAAGAAAAGACTCCCACTTTGGAGGTAGAGTATCTGCTAAGCACTGAATCTTCTCCTGAGTTGTAGTCTTGACCTGATGATTAAACAGCTCACTCAGAAGATGGTAAAATCTTGCAATCAGATCATCCAGTGACTCGTTTCCCACGTACATGATGCTGTTAAACTCCTTCTTTAGAGCTTTAGACTTGATGTTCTTCAGTGCATCATTTCCCTCGTATCTTTGCTGTAAAGCATCCCACAAAAACGTAGAACACGTGAACTTTCTGAACTGATGAAAGATATCAATTGCAATGGACTGGGACAGAATAGCATAAGATTTCTTCTCATAGTCATATAGCTTCCTCTGTGGTTCAGTCATTCGTGTGACTAACATTTGTGACATCCAGTATCAGACCGTCCGGCAAGTCTGTACGGTATGTGTACTTTCACTATTTACTATGTGTAAATACATGTTTGTGAACAGTGCTTGTATTAACAGAATTCAAAATACAAGAAACAATTGTACGTATTTATGTGTAAACTTAAATGCCGTAAGTACAACACTCATTATAAACAATAGTTGTTGGTATTTAGGTGAAAACCTAAGTACAGATAATACAACGAAACAAGAGAAACATCAGTGTTCAAGTAAATAACAAGAACAAGTCGGTTGCGATCTGATATCCATATATGACAGGAATCAGATGGCCGACAAATCAGTATGAAAAGAATGTGATAACAGGATGTTTTGCTGAGTCCGACAGTGAGGAAATACAATTCCAAGCCTAAGTACAGTGTCGTTTCAAAATAATGAACTGACAATGTGTTTGCGTGGGTGACGATTCACACAAACATATCTGTGAGTTTAACGTTCTGAAATGATGACTGGAAAGTAGAAAACAAGAATCAGAAAGCAAAACCATTGTCGTGTTCGTTAGGGAGACGATTCGAACGAATACACGCGATGGTGACGCGTTCTGACGAAACGAAAACGAAATACGACCCGAACGATAATAAAATTAATGAAATATAATAATTTATGTTTTACAATTTTGAAACTCGTGAAAAATAATTAAAACAACTCGTTTTATTTTAAAACACGTAAAATACGCGTCACGTTCCGGAAACGCAACGAGAACAAAAACCGAGCAACTCAAACGAACTCGAATACCCTGAGGGTATATAAACTCCAAATGTGGGCTTTTTCCTCATTTATTAATTACACTCTCTCTCTCTAAAAGCAATTCCCGAACCTATTCCTCTCTCTAAAATTTCAAGTTTCAATCCATCATAACTCCTTAGTTTCTCAACGAAATCGGGCGTTCTTGGTGTCCACGCGAAGCTCTCAACCTCCTCTACACGGAAGTACAGCAGATTTGAGGATTTATCCAGCCGAATTCGAGGTATGAGCAAAGAAAATCACGGAAATTAGGGTTTCTCACCCTTTCACTCGATCCCAACACCTAACCGGTGTAAAACCCTAAAACGCACCCTCCTTGCACCACCAGGATCAGATCTGCACATAGACATGCCAGGGGAAAAGCTAGATCGAGGGTTTGAGCGTGATAACAAGAGGGAAACACGCAGGGTTCGCGAGCTGCACATCGGCCGAACCTTTTGCTTGAGCATAGGGTGGCCAAACCTAGAACCTTGCTGTGAGCCAAACCCTGTGCTGCTTCCACTGCCGAACCCTCAGACGAACCCTAGCCGAACCTGTTTTTGAAGCCAAGTCTACCACCGAACCTTTCACCATATGAACCATCATCCATGCAACCGAACCCTTGTGCCGTACCCATTAGCCGAACCCCTGCATGGTGACTGAACAAACATGCGAACCTCTGGCCGTACCTATGCTTAACCACCATGAGCCGAACCTTATAAGTCCACGAACCCTAGCCGGATGGATTCTGGCCGAACTATGTGACACCCACGAACCTGTCATCATGAACATAGGATTTCATCCGAACCTTACAATACACGCACCATCATTCGAACGAACCAGAGCTGGAAGGATAGTCGAGTATCATGGATCACGAACCTAGAGGGTGGTGTGAACCTAGGAGTGGCTGTATCAGGGAATGGGGCGAACCTTTCCCCAAACAAACCTAAGGTTCGCTGGCAGTGATGCCCAGCTACCCTTCGAACCATCTCAGTCCATGTGCTTCGGCCCATGTCACCGATTGGAATTTCTCTCATTCGTTGGCCCAATACAATTGTGTAGCCACATAATTCAATCGGCCCAAGTAAACTTAATTAACCCCAAGCATTTGGCCCAAGGCCCAACTATATTCTGCCCATGGAAATAACATTCAGCCCACATTAATTAAAATGAGCACAAACACTTGGAATCCATATGAGGTGTAATATACATAATGTAAATGGATTTTACAAAGGAAAATACAAGAGTGATGGAATTGTTTGGTGTAAAATAAGTCAACAAAGAGGACATGAAAAACTTGAAACAATAAATAAGTCATAACTACGACCTATGTTAAATTACAAGGACTTTTATCAAGCAATGGTCAACATATGTTGACAAGGTTTATAAAATTCTAAGAGTAAATTGAGGCTAAACACATCACATAAAAACACAAAATAGTAACAACTTAAGACAATTTAAACAAGGGCCGAATGATGACCAAGACTGAGCGGGTTAGCCAACTCTAGGACTAAAATCTATACGCGCACGAATGTCTATGACATATACTTATAAGTTACCACAACATTAAATCAATACAGGATCGTGAAAACAAAATCAAGTCCAATCAAGAGCGTGTGCATTCCTTGTTTTAAGCTAAGTCAACCACTTCAAACACAAGGTGAGTTCATATGCCCCTTTTCTTTAACCTTGACTGATTTTAAACTATCGGGGCTGAGAAACATGCTTACTTTTATTTATTTAAAAGTTTTGATTAACATATTGCTTATACTATGATTAGATAATATTGCTTACTTTATTATCATTTATCATTGTATGCATGCTTGTATGACCATAATATGACAGGAACAACAAAGATGAATATGATAATATAATATCATAACTCATCAACACAGTAGAATAATATAGTTGTAAGATTACATCTTACAACACTTAGTTATTCTTGCATGAACAAACATTGAGATAACCATAGGAGAACATAAAGACAACAATAACAAAACACAAGAATGTTAGGAAGTTAATATATCTCCATAATAACATTCAACAAATGAGTTAAGTAAGTGTAATAAGACAAGTGCTTATAACACTTAGCTTACAACTCGATGCATTTTACAAGATAATATGGAACAACTATCATCCACCACCTGAGTCGACTAAGTGTAGTAAGACTAGTTCTTACTACAGCTTAGTGACAACATGGTGACTACATGGAACACAAGGAATGATAATAATGATAACATAATTTCATGATAACAACATCATTCACAAAACTATTAACATAATGTAATAAGAAAAGATCTTATTGAACTTTGTTAATAACAATGAGAACCTACAACATTGAGAACAAACAACAACATTGAGGAACACAATACAATTGATTGCTATTGAACTGACTGTATTATATCATTTCAATCATGTGCCACATACTCAAGTTTCATTGTAAGTCCCTTAACAGAATTATTTACCAGTTAATTTAGTGGGATCTAAACCGACGCTAGCATAGTGGTACCATATGTTTGACAAACCTCCGACGAGTAGGTCGGCATGTTAATTGTAACATCATTTGGCCGGTAACGTATGACCGGTAACAGGGCGACATCAGTCAGGTTTGGTAAACATCTCATGGTGATATAATTAGACAATGAAATTGAAATCAATCCATCGTTACTTGTTGACTAGTAGACTGAAGAAATTATTCTCTCAAGTCATAACACTAGTAACCGTTTCGATGAGGACTATGGTAACACAATGTGGTAGAGGTAAATCGGATGCATTGTAACCTGATTACGTGAAGGTTGCAATGGATTCCTTTTAGGCTCTATGCATTTCACGTTGAGAACAAAGAACAATTGGTTAACTTACACTCTTAATATTTAAAAGTGATTAACAGTTAACCCCACAAGTAACAGAATAATACATGGATCTGATTAAATAAATCTAATATCCTTAATACATAAAAGGGTTATCAATACTTCGGTTTGATAACTAAACCCTTATTATTATATTATTCTACACATGATACAACAGGTGATTAACAGATGAGATGAACAGAAGAAAGAGAAATGGATATCGATAGTTGTATTGCAATTAGTGTGGAGTTCTAGTGGTTATGTGGTGGGATGTTGGCTAGGGATTGGTTCCCCTACATATGCCCTATATATTAGCATAACTACTAGGATGATATTTTACTTGTAAATATAACTATTGAGAGGCCATTGGGTGAACGGGTGAAACAAACAACATACAAGTAACAGGAATGACATTGTGATTGTGCATGTGAACAAATTAAGGTTTTCAATTATCATACTTCTGAACTCACCAACCTAGTGTTGACTTTGTTTAAATTCATGTTTTCTCAGGTGACGAACAGGTGTAGTTATTCATATTCAAGGATTAAGCTAGTGGACTTTTAGAAGACCTAGCTTCATTTTGTGTTGCATACTTTTGGGGATGACAAACTATGAATCATCTTTTGTATATCTTGTACAGATACAAGATATGAACTCATTGATTCTTTTTATTAGATTTACTTAGTTAAATTATGAGGGAAAAATGTAATTTAACTATGTAATTCTATTTCATTGTAATGTTAGCATTTCTCATTTATTTATCATGTGCTATGTAAACAATCTGATCACTTCGGTTAACACAACGATATCGCGCCTCGGGAACCTTCCGCCTGGCGGGAAAGTCGATCCAGCCCGCCGGCTCGGGGTGTGACAGATGGGTATCAGAGCCATGGTTATAGAGAAATATAGGTCATATTTCTTAAACGGTTTGGCCTAGACTATAACCTAGGGACCCTTTGTAGAAATCATATGACATAGGATTCTATTTGCATATGTATTCTGCATCTGATCACTGCAATAACCGATTTTCTTTCGGTTATGATCAGAATGCTGCCTAGAAGACAACCAACTTTACTACCACTACCGCCACATGATTCAGCACCGCACTCCTCGACACCGACACCACCCGACTCTCCTCCACATCTACCACCACCTCCATCTCCTCCTCCACCACCACCTGCTCATGAATTGGATCCTGCTACGATAGCATTGGCCACACTGTTGACCAGTCAGCTGAGGGAGGTTATTCCCGAGATGTTGAACAAGATCAACAGCAACAACAGCAACAAAGTTGCTAACTCATCTTGAGAAGGCAGCGGAAACACCCGCCATCATCAGGACTACTCCTACAAAAACTTTGTAGGTTGCAAGCCACCTAGCTTTAGTGGCAGTGAAGGAGCCGTCGGATTGATCCAATGGATCGAGAAGATGGAAATGACTCTTGATATCAGTGGGTGTCCTGATCAGCACAAGGTGAGATATGCTGCGATCATTCAACAAAAGAGCGTTGACTTGTTGGAATGCTCAAGTTCAGACAAGAGGCAGAGATGAGGCTCTGTCTATGCCTTGGGATGACTTCAAGGCTATGCTGCGGGCAGAGTTTTGCCCATGAAATGAACTGAAGAAGGTTGAGACTGAGTTTCTCAACCTGGTCATGATTGGTGCTCGGCATCTGGCCTACACCACCCGATTCCACGAGTTGGCTACTTTGGCACCGGACATGGTGCCAACACTGGAGAAGAGGATAGAGCGGTATGTTGGTGGGTTACCGTCTTGTATCCAAGGGAATGTGATATCAGCCCATCCTACTACCATGGATTTAGCTGTTACTCTGTCAGCATCTTTGACAGACACGATGGTTGCTTCTGGAGTATTCAAGAAAGAGGCTGACTCAACCAAAGCTTGAACTTCAAGGAAGTAAGATAAGAGGCCGGCTAAGAAACAAAAAGTGGTCAAAAACTTCGCTGCGACCACTCAGACACCGATGATCAATCAGCCACCACCACTACAGATCAATAAGCCATACACTAGCACAGCACCTTTGTGCAACACTTGCCAGTATCATCATCTACCAAACATCCAGTGAAGACACTGCACTAACTGTGGGAGGTTTGGTCATTTGGCAGCCCAATGCAGGAGCACGAGAGCTCAAAACCGGAATAACAATGCAGCCACTACTGCTGCTGCTGATAACAGGTCATGCTACACTTGTGGTGAACCTGGGCACTTCTCGAGGGATTGTCCCAAGAGAGTTCAACCAAGGGCTCCAGCAGCAAGAGGAATAGACTTTCAGATTGGAGCAGCTGCTGCTCGACAGAACCCGAACGTGATCACGGGTACATTTCTCTTATTTGACTTCTATGCATCCATATTATTTGACACTAGTGCGGACCAGAGTTTTATCTCATCCGATTTTGCATGCCATCTTAATATTGTTGAGGAATCTTTAGACTCCCCTTACACTATAAAGATAGCAAACGGCAAACAAATCACAGTAGACGCAGTACTTAGGAATTGCCCACTAACACTTGGCGATCATATATTTTCCATCGACTTGATACCGATGGAGTTGGGCAGTTTTGACATCATCATCGGAATGGATTGGCTATCTCTTAACAGACTTGAGTACATCTGTTCCGAGAAGTTACTACGCATTCCAGTGGAGAACAATGGGATTTTGGAGATTCATGGATATCAAGCGAAACACAGTCTCAAGATAATTATCTCAGAAAAAACTGTGCCGCAATTCTAGCTCACGTGGTAGAGAAGGACAAGAAAGCAATCAAGATTCAAGACGTGCCAATTGTGAAAGACTATGCGTACGTGTTTTCGGATGATTTACCGGCACTGCCACCAGAGAGATCGGTGCAGTTTCGAATTGATTTGATTCCGGGAATGTCACATCCCGGGCCGGCGGGAACGGATCGTGTTTTCCCGTCGGGCGAAAGGTTCCCGGGGCGCGATATCTTGAATGATAATCAATTGATCAGATTGTTTACATAGCACATGATAATATAAATGAGAAATGCTAACACATACATGATATAGAATTACAAGATTAAATTACGATGTATCGTTCATAATTTAATCGAGTAAATCTATCAAAAGAATCAATGAGACTATATCTTGTATCTGTACAAGATATACAAAAGATGATTCATGTTCTTGTTATCCAAAAGTATGCAATCACAAAAGTAGCTAGGTCTTCTAAAAGTCCACTAGCTATGTCCATGCTTAATAGTAGCTACACCTGTTCATCACCTGAGAAAACATGTATTTAAACAAAGTCAACACTAGGTTGGTGAGTTCATAAGTATGTCAATTGAAAACCTTGATTCATTCACATGCACAATCACAAAGTTGATTACGTTACTTGTATGTTATATGTTCACCTGTTCACCCAATGGCTCCTCCCTAGTTGTATGTACAAGTTATGTAACACCCGATCAAGCATGCTTATATATAGGGCATACGAAAGGGTAAAGCCCAGACGCCATCCCACCACATGCTCAACCAAGTTTCACACTACTTGCAATACAACTATGGATTTCCATTCTCATTTCTCATGGTTATCTCCTCATTGATCACCTGTGTTCTCATGTGTAGAATAATATAATGATGGTGTTGTAGTTATCAAACCGAAGTATTGATAACCAATATATGAGTTAAGGATATTAGATTCACAATCTGTTCCTTGTATTATTCTATATTTGTGGGGTTAACTGTTATTTCACTTTTAAATATTAAAAGTGTTAGTTAACTGTTTGTAATGTAATCTCAATGCAACGTATAGAGCCCAAAAGGAGTCCATTGTGATCCTCACGTAATCAGATTACAATGCACCCGATTCACCTCTATTCCGTCATGTGATCCCAAAGCCTTCATCGAAACTGTACTAATAATATGACATGAGAGAAAATAAATTCCTCAGTCTACTAGTCCACAGGTAATGATGGATGATGTACATCTATGTGTTATTGTTCTCAATGTAGGGATGCTCTCATGTAATTAACAAAGTTGAATAAGAACTTGTCTTATTACGTTATGTCAATCATTGTGTGAATGATGTTATTATCATGAAGTTACGTTATCATGATTATCATTCATAAATTCCAATATTCACCATGTAATCCTTAAGCCGTAGTAAGAACTAGTCTTTGTACCCTTAAGTGACGCAGGTGGTGGATGATCAATGCGTTCATACTATCACATAGTACGTTTTTAAGTTATAACTAAGTGTTATAAGTACTTGACTTATCACACTTAATCAAATATAATGTGGAATGATATTTAGGAGATGTTTTATCTTCTAATCATTCATGTGTTGTGAAGTGTCATCATGTTTCACTGTAGTAGTTCTCATTGTTTGTTTGTGTATGAATTGTCTCAATGTTTGCTCATGTATGAATAACCAAGTGTTATAAGATAATATCTTACAACTATGTTATTCAAATATGTTGATGATTATGAAATTATATTATCATATTCATCTGAGTTTCCCTGTTATCTCATGATCATACAAGCATGCATACAATGATAAGCGATAATAACAATTTAATATTATCTAAATCAAAGTATAAATAACATGTTAAGCAAGACTTTTAAATAAATAAAAGTAAACATATTTCTCAGCCCCGAGAGTTTAAAATCAGTAAATATTAATGAAAAGGGGCATATGAACCCACCTTGTTGTTGCAGGGTTGACTTAACTTAAAAGAAAAAAGATACGCGCTCATTGTTTTCTTGTAGTAGTTATCACGTTCCTGTATTGATTTCACATCACGTGTAACTTATATGTATAAATTGTAAAGTTTTGTGCGCGTGTATGTGTTAGCCCTAATGTTGGCTAACACTTGAGAGTCTCGATTTCCTTGGTCTTCATTCGGCCCTTAAGTCGTGTGTTTAGTCTTGATTCCCTAACACGTGTCTCAAATATCCTATTGTCATAATTAATTTCGTTAAACGATTGTTAGAGGTTATGTATAAGTGTTATTGACTTAGTTGCTACCTTTGTAATATTTCATAAACACCTTACATGTTATATGTTAAATTGTTTTCAAGTGTTTATCTCAAATTGTTCCGGGTGGGCCGCATTAATGTCCATGGGCCACTATTTGTTTAGGGGCCGAACGAAATTGAAGGTGGTCCATACGTGTGTTCTATTGGGCCGAGTTGAATGCTATTGGGCCTAGGGGATATGTGGGGTTCAAGTCTTGGGCCGGTTAGGTATAGTAGACTGAAAGAGGGCTGTTGGGCCTGTTGGGCTTCATGTGGTCAACCGATTTGAAAGGGGAGCAGCGAACCTTCAGGTTGTATAACACTAGGTTCGCCGGGGTAAGGTCTCCTTCAGTACAAGGTTCACTCCACGTGAAGTCATAGGTTCGCCCCCCGGTTAACATGGAGGTTCGGGAAATGAAGAAGGTTCGTTCCTAGGTAGATAGTTCGACTGAGATGTACTTAGGTTCGCAAGCTTTTGATGACTCATGAGGGTTCGCTGGGCATGCCACAAGGTTCGTATCCCAAAATGGTTCGGCTAATTAGCATGGCACAGGGTTCGCCTACCAGGCGGTACAGGGTTTGGCTAGCAGGCGGCACAGGGTTCGGCTACCAGGCGGCACAGGGTTCGGCACCTCATGGTTCGTGAGGCCACCAGGGTTCGGTGATCGCATGATGGTTCGTTTGTTGAAGCAAGGTTCGTTCAACGTTGTCGTCATCAGAAGGGTTCACATGCACAGGTTCGTAAGCTTTTCCTACTGTGCGTGGTTCGGCACCCTATCCTTCCCGAACCTGTTCACCATCTGTACCCATCATCGAACCAAGGTGGTTGTGCTTAGGCTAGTAGGGTTGCTTGTGGTTTGTGGTTCCAACTAAGGGGTTGGTCGGCCGGATATGTGTGTGTCGAACAAGGAGAGTGTAGAAAACCCTATTTTCATGATTATTCAAGCTCAAATACCTCGATTTTCTGTGGTTAAAACTTCAGATCCGTTGTCCTTTCACGTAGAGGAGATCGAGAGCTACGCGTGGGGTTCAAGAATCACTCAAATTGGTTGAGAAACAAGGAAGTTATGGAGGATTGAAGGTGAAGAATGGTGGTCAGGTGTGGATTCCGAATTTGAGAGAAAAGAAAGGGATGTAGGTGGTGAAAATGAATTAAATGTTTCAATTTAAGCTTTAAATACCCCGCTGGTTTTCGGGTTGGTTTCGGTTGCTCGGTTCGCGTTTTCGTAGCGTATCCGGATTTTACGCGTAAATTAAATGTAATAAATAAAAGGAGATTATTTAAATTATTTTGATGAGTTTCAAAATTGTAAAATGTTATTTATTTTACTTTATTAAATTATTTTCAATCGTGTCGTGTTTTCGTTTTCGTTTCGTCGAATCGCGTCACCATCGCGCGTATTCGTTCGAATCGTCATTCGAACAAACACGACGATGGTTTTGCTTTCCGACTTTTGTTTTCTACTTTCCAGTCCTCATTTCAGAACGTTAAACTCCCAGATATGTTTGTGTGAATCGTCACCCACGCAAACATACTGTCAGTTCGTTATTCTGAAACGACACTGTGAGTTATGTTTGAATTGTGTTTCCTCACTGTCGGACTCAACTAAACATCCTGTTATCACATTGTTTTCACATTGAAATGTCGGCCATCTGATTCCTGTCATCTATGGATATCAGATCGCAACCGATTTTTTTCTGTTATTCGCTTGAACACTGTTGTTTCTCATTATCTGTTGTGTTAATTGTACTTAAGTTTTCACTTAAATAAACACAACTAATGTTTCAAATGTACATTGTACTTATAGTATTTAAGTTTATACAAAAATACGTACAACGGTTTCTTGTATTTAGAATTTCTGTTAATACAAATATTGTTCACAATCACATATGTACACATAGTTACTGTTTATAGTACACATACCGTACGGACTCGCCGGCCGGTCAGGTACTAGTTGTCACAGGGAGAGACTCCTGTAGCTAAGTCTCTTTATAGACTTGCACCATCAGAAATGTAGGAGTTGTCCAATCAATTACAAGAGCTACTCGACAAAGGATTCATCCGACCGAGCTTTTCCCGGTGGGGAGCTCCGGTTCTTTTTGTTAAGAAAAAGGATGGATCTTTCAGGATGTGCATTGACTACAGAGAGCTCAACAAACTCACCATCAAGAATCGGTACCCGTTACCGAGGATTGATGATTTGTTTGATCAGTTACAGGGGGCTCAGTATTTCTCAAAGATAGACATGCGTTCAGGTTATCACCAGCTCCTGATTCAAGAGGAAGACATACCAAAGATGGCATTTCGTACCCGATACGGTCACTATGAGTTCATGGTGATGCCATTCGGATTGACGAACGCACCGGCTGTGTTCATGGATTTAATGAACCGGGTGTGCAAGCCGTACTTAGATCAGTTCGTTATCGTCTTTATTGATGATATACTGATTTATTCAAAGAACGAGAAGGAACACGACCAACACCTCATAACAGTCTTGGAAATTCTGAAAGAAGAATGATTCTATGCCAAATTCTCCAAGTGTGAATTTTGGTTAAGAGAAGTTCAGTTCTTGGGTCACGTGATTAACAGTAATGGTATTCACGTGGATCCTGCCAAGATTGAAGCAATCAAGAACTCAGATGTGCCTACAACACCGACCGAGATCAGATCATTTTTGGGATTGGCAGGTTATTACACGAGATTCATTTCGAATTTCTCTAAGATAGCTTTGCCTCTCACCAAACTCACACAGAAGAGTGAACCTTTTGTGTGGACACAGAAACAAGAAGAGGCATTCCAGACATTAAAACAAAGATTGTGCCATGCTCCTATCTTAACACTCCCAGAAGGCAATGATGACTTTGTAGTATACTGTGATGCTTCCCATCAGGGACTTGGATGTGTTTTGATGCAGCGAGACAAAGTCATTGCTTATGCCTCAAGAAAGTTGAAGATACATGAGAAGAACTACACAACACACGATCTAGAACTGGAGCTGTTGTCTTTGATTTAAAGATTTGGAGACACTACCTGTACGGTACCAAGTGCACAATCTTCACAGATCACAAGAGTTTACAGCACATATTTGATCAGAAGGAGCTTAACATGAGACAGAGACGTTGGGTTGAGCTCCTGAACGATTACGATTGTATGATCAAATATTGTTACAGATGCTTTGAGTCGGAAGGAAAGAGTCAAACCTTGCGCCTACGGGAAATGGGAATGACCGTGCAAACAAGTTTGAAAGAGCAAACCATACGAGCACAACAAGAAGCAGTGGCAAGAGACAATTTGAAACGCCAGCTCGATTGTGGAGACGAGAAACATTTCAAGACAAAACTAGATGGAGTTATCTATTATCTGGATCGTGTTTGGATTCCTGGTGCTGATAAGATGTACCAAGATCTTAGGTCGTTTTATTGGTGGCCAGGTATGAAGAAAGATGTTGCCACTTATGTTGGCAAATGCATCACATGTTCCAAAGTCAAAGCTGAACACCAGAAACCTTCGGGTTTGCTGGAACAACCAGAGATACCACAATGGAAGTCGGAACAAATAGCTATGGATTTTATTACCAAGCTACCCCGCACTTCCGGCGGACACGATTTGTTTTGGGTCATCATTGATAGATTGACCAAGACCGCACACTTCTTGCCGATCATAGAAACTTACAAGATGGAGAAGCTAGCAAGACTCTATGTTGACGAAATAGTAGTTCGGCACGGTGTGCCCTTGTCTATTATTTCCGACCATGACAGTCGATTTACATCGCGGTTCTGGCAATCATTGAAACAATCCTTAGGGACAAGTGTCAACTTGAGCACCGCTTATCATCCACCAACGGATGGACAAAGCGAGCGAACAATTCAAACCCTAGAGAATATGTTGAGGACATGCATCCTAGACTTCGGTGGAAGTTGGGATACACACTTACCACTCATTGAGTTCTTCTACAACAACAGCTACCACAACATCATTGGATGTGCTCCGTTCGAAGCACTATATGGTAGAAAATGTCGGTCACCAATTTGTTGGACCGAAGTGGGAGACAACAGAATTACTGGGCCCGAACTTATTCAGGAAACTACTGATAAGATTGCCCAGGTACAACAGAGACTACAAGCAACACGTATCCGCCAAAAGAGTTACGCAGACAAACGGCGAAAACCTTTGGAATTCGATGTGGGTGACCGAGTTATGTTGAAAGTGTCCCCATGGAAAGGCGTAGTTTGTTTTGGGGCTAAAGGAAAGTTAGCACCAAGGTATGTCGGACCGTTTGAGATAACTCAACGCATAGGTCCTGTGGCATACAGACTCAAACTCCCTTATGAACTTAGCGGAGTAGACGATCTGTTTCACGTATCAAACCTCAAGAGGTGTCTAGCTGATGAATCATTGATCATACCGTTGGAAGAGATACAAGTTGATTAGCAATTACATTTCATTGAAGAACCTGTAGAGATTATGGAACGTGAAGTCAAGAGACTGAAACGAAGCCGTATCCCTATTGTAAAGGTTCGATGGAACTCCAAGCGTGGACCAAAACTTACCTGGGCGCGCGAGGACAACATGAAGACAAAGTATCCCCATCTGTTCGAGAATTAGAGCCCGACTTTGATGCTTAAATTTCGGGACGAAATTTCTTTAACAAGGGGAGACTGTGACATCCAGTACTAGACCGTCCGGCAAGTCCGTACAATATGTGTACTTTCACTATTTACTATCTGTAAATACATGTTTGTGAACAATGCTTGTATTAACAGAATTCAAAATACAAGAAACAGTTGTACGTATTTATGTGTAAACTTAAATGCCGTAAGTACAACACTCATTATAAACAATAGTTGTCAGTATTTAGGTGAAAACCTAAGTACAGATAATACAACGAAACAAGAGAAACATAAGTGTTCAAGTAAGTAACAAGAACAAGTTGGTTGCGATCTGATATCTATATATGACAGGAATCAGATAGCCGACAAATCAGTATGAAAAGAATGTGATAACATGATGTTTTGCTGAGTCCGACAGTGAGGAAATACAATTCCAAGCCTAAGTACAGTGTCGTTTCAAAATAATGAACTGACAGTGTGTTTGCGTGGGTGACGATTCACACAAACATATCTGTGAGTTTAACGTTCTGAAATGATGACTGGAAAGTAGAAAACAAGAATCAGAAAGCAAAACCATTGTCGTGTTCGTTAGGAGACGATTCGAACGAATACACGCGCTGGTGACGCGTTCTGACGAAACAAAAACGAAATATGACCCGAACGATAATAAAATTAATGAAATATAATAATTTATGTTTTACAATTTTGAAACTCGTGAAAAATAATTAAAACAACTCGTTTTATTTTAAAGCACGTAAAATACATGTTACGTTCCGGAAACGCAACGTGAACGAAAACCGAGCAACCGAAACGAACCCGAATACCCCGAGGGTATATAAACACCAAATGAGATCTTTTTCCTCATTTATTACTTACACTCTCTTTCTAAAAGAAATTCCAGAACCTATTCCTCTCTCTAATATTTCAAGCTTCAATCCATCATAACTCTTTTGTTTCTCAACGAAATCGGGCGTTCTTGGTGTCCACGCGAAGCTCTCAACCTCCTCTACATGGAAGTACAGCAGATTTGAGCATTTATCCAGCCGAATTCGAGGTATGAGCAAAGAAAATAACGGAAATTAGGGTTTCTCACCCTTTCACTCGATCCCAACACCTAACCGGTGCAAAACCCTAAAACGCACCCTCCTTGCACCACTAGGATCAGATCTGCACATAGACATGCCAGGGGAAAAGCTAGATCCAGGGTTTGAGCGTGATAATAAGAGGGAAACACACAGGGTTCACGAGCTGCACATCGGCCGAACCTTTGGCTTGAGCATAGGGTGCCCGAACCTCAAACCTTGCTGTGAGCCGAACCCTGTGCTTCTTCCACTGCCGAACCCTCAGACAAACCCTAGCCGAACCTGTTTTTGAAGCCAAATCTACCACCGAACCTTTCACCATATGAACCATCATCCATGCAAGCGAATCCTTGTGGCGTACCGATTAGCCGAACCCCTGCATGGTGACAGAACAAACATGAGAACCTCTGGCCGAACCTATGCTTAACCACCATGAGCCAAACCTTATAAGTCCACGAACCCTAGCCAGATGGATTCTGGCCGGACTATGTGACACCCACTAACCTGTCATCATGAACGTAGGATTTCAACCGAAACTTACAATACACGCACCATCATTCGAACGAACCTGAGCTGGAAGGACAGTCGGGTCTCATGGGTCACAAACCTAGAGGGTGGTGCGAACCTGGGAGTGGCTGTATCAGGGAATGGGACGAACCTTTCCCCAAACGAACCTAAGGTTCGCTGGCAGTGATGCCCAGCTACTGATTGGACTTTCTCTCATTCGTTGGCCCAATACAATTGTGTAGCCACATAATTCAATCGGCCCAAGTAAACTTAATTAACCCCAAGCATTTGGCCCAAGGCCCAACTATATTCGGCCCATGGAAATAACACTCGGCCCACATTAATTAAAATGAGCACAAACACTTGGAATCCATATGAGGTGTAATATACATAGTGTAAATGGATTTTACAAAGGAAAATACAAGAGTGGTGGAATTGTTTGGGGTAAAAGAAGTCAACAAAGAGGACTTGAAAAACTTGAAACAATAAACTTAAGTCATAACTATGACCAAGGTTAAGTTACAAGGACTTTTATCAAGCAATGGTCAACATATGATGCAAGGTTTATAAAATTCTAAGAGTAAGGCTAAACACATCACATAAAGACACAAAATAGTAACAACTTAAGACAATTTAAACAAGGGCCGAATGATGACCAAGACTGAGCGGGTTAGCCAACTCTAGGACTAAAATCTATACACGCACGAATGTCTATGACATATACTTATAAGCTACCACAAAATTAAATCAATACAGGATCGTGAAAACAAACTCAAGTCCAATCAAGAGCGCGTGCATTCCTTGTTTTAAGCTAAGTCAACCACTTCAAACACAAGGTGAGTTCATATGCCCCTTTCTTTTATCTTAACTGATTTTAAACTCTCGGGGCTGAGAAACATGCTTACTTTTATTTATTTAAAAGTTTTGATTACCATATTGCTAATACTATGATTAGATAATATTGCTTACTTTATTATCATTTATTATTGTATGCATGCTTGTATGACCATGATACGACAGGAACAACAAAGATGAATATGATAATATAATATCATAACTCATCAACACAATAGAATAATATAGTTGTGAGATTACATCTTACAACACTTAGTTATTCTTGCATGATCAAACATTGAGATAACCATAGGAGAACATAAAGACAACAATAACAAAACACAAGAATGTTAGGAAGATAATATATTTCCATAATAACATTCAACACATGAGTTAAGTAAGTGTAATAAGACAAGTGCTTATAACACTTAGCTTACAACTCGATGCATTTTACAAGATAATATGAAACAACTATCATCGACCACCTGAGTCGACTAAGTGTAGTAAGACTAGTTCTTACTACAGCTTAGTGACAACATGGTGACTACATGGAACACAAGGAATGATAATAATGATAACATAATTTCATGATAACAACATCATTCACAAAACGATTAACATAATGTAATAAGAAAAGATCTTATTGAACTTTGTTAATAACAATGAGAACCTACAACATTGAGAACAAACAACAACATTGAGGAACACAATACAATTGATTGCTATTGAAATGACTGTATTATATCATTTCAATCATGTGCCACATACTCAAGTTTCATTGTAAGTCCCTTAACAGAATCGTTTACCAGTTAATTTAGTGGGATCTAAAACGACGTTAGCATAGTGGTACCATAGGTTTGACAAACCTCCGGCGAGTAGGTCGGTATGTTAATTGTAACATCATTTGGCCGGTAACGTATGACCGGTAACAGGGCAACATTAGTCAGGTTTGGT
The DNA here is from genome assembly GCA_009363875.1 of Mikania micrantha. NCBI lineage: Eukaryota > Viridiplantae > Streptophyta > Magnoliopsida > Asterales > Asteraceae > Mikania > Mikania micrantha. Next base: position 34,059,918 of record CM018694.1, on the reverse strand, counting down.
AAACATCGCTTGGTGATATAATTAGACAATGAAATTGAAATCAATCCATCGTTACTTGTTGACTAGTTGACTGAAGAAATTGTTCTCTCAAGTCATAACACTAGTAACCGTTTCGGTGAGGACTATGGCAACACAATGTGGTAGAGGTAAATCGGATGAATTGTAACCTGATTACGTGAGGGTTGCAATGGATTCCTTTTAGGCTCTATGCATTTCACGTTGAGAACAAAGAACAATTGGTTAACTTACACTCTTAATATTTAAAAGTGATTAACAGTTAACCCCACAAGTAACAGAATAATACAAGGATCAGATTAAATAAATCTAATATCCTTAATACATAAAAGGGTTATCAATACTTGGGTTTGATAACTAAACCCTTATTATTATATTATTCTACACATGATACAACAGGTGATTAACAGATGAGATGAACAGATGAAAGAGAAATGGATATCGATAGTTGTATTGCAATTAGTGTGGAGTTCTAGTAGTTATGTGGTGGGATGTTGGCTGGGGCTTGGTTCCCCTACATATGCCCTATATATAAGCATAACTACTAGGATGATATTTTACTTGTAAATATAACTATTGAGAGGCCATTGGGTGAACGGGTGAAATAAACAACATACAAGTAACAGGAATGACATTGTGATTGTGCATGCGAACAAATCAAGGTTTTCAATTATCATACTTATGAACTCACCAACCTAGTGTTGACTTTGTTTAAATGAATGTTTTCTCAGGTGACGAACATGTGTAGTTATTCATATGCAAGGATTAAGCTAGTGGACTTTTAAAAGACCTAGCTTCATTTTGTGTTGCATACTTTTGGGGATGACAAGCTATGAATCATCTTTTGTATATCTTGTACAGATACAAGATATGAACTCATTGATTCTTTTGATTAGATTTACTTAGTTAAATTATGAGAGAACAATGCAATTTAACTTTGTAATTCTATTTCATTGTCATGTTAGCATTTCTCATTTATTAATCATGTGCTATGTAAACAATCTGATAACTTCGATTATCACAACGATATCGCGCCTCTGGAACCTTCCGCCCAGCGGGAAAGTCGATCCAGCCCGGCGGCTCGGGATGTGACAACATTGGAGTCTCATCTTCATTCAGAGGTCTCAGATAACCACTCTCTATCATCATCCACAAGTTGGTATCAACTCCATTGATATTAATTTCAAATCTGTATTACCAATGGGGATAATCATCTAACGGAAGCAACTTGGGAGCTTTATTTGAGTTCCTTGTCTCAGTCTCAGAGAGCAACAGTGTCTGAATACGATGATTCTGGTTCGCCATCAAAGCTAAGTCCTCCATAAGGTCAAAATCAAAAGTGTCCAACACTTAAAAAATCTGAAAACTGGTAGGCCAAATGAATCAAATTGGGCCGAATATCGGGGCCCGAAAGAGAGTGAGCTGGGCGAATGACCTGGTTCGCCGAATGAAAATCTCAGAATAAGACAAGACTGAACGAATGAATCTGGCGAATGTGTAGGCGACCGACTGGAGCTATTCGGCGAAAGAGTAGGCCGAAAGAAAGCTATTCGGCGAATGAGGTTTATTCGGCCGAAAGAGTGTGATTTGGGCGTTCTTTTCGGTCGGGTGGTTCATTCGGACTATTTGGGGTTTTCAGCTGCAAAAATCGTGATAACTTTCGATCTAAACCAAATCTAAGCACCAAATTTGGAACAGAACATCAAGACATGACTACCAACCAATTGGGATAAAATATTTGACAAAACAACCACAAAAATCCACAAATTTGTAATGAAACAGTAACTTGAAGGGTAAGGCACTTAGGGTTTTTGCAGATCTCGAACAAGCAATCAAAGATATAATGATTTGGAATGGAAATCGAGCAGAATCAAGAGCCAAAGCTCTGATACCACTTTGTTGGACAAACTAGGAGCCCGGAAACAACCCGGTTCCAATGGAGATCTACTCGACAGCCTCTGGAATAGTGCGGAATCCTATTCCATGGTTTTCCAATCGAAACCAACATCACCCGTGGTGATCCGACGGTGAAGGATGAACGTTTGATGCAAGATAGAACACCACTGGATTAGAATCGAACTTGGACAGGCAAGAACCGCTGAAAAGTTCTAGGGTTTGACACTAGAGTGCTCTGGGAAGAATGAGGGCTCGGGAAAGTTCGGTTTGAATCTGTTTGAACTAGTATATATAGACTGTACTCAGTCGGCCGAATGAGTGGCCGAAGCAGCTCATTCGGCGAATGGCTCAGCCGAATGAGCTTGGTCTGTCGAATGAGTCATGCGGGTGACTCATTCGATCGCCCTAGTCATTCTGTAGGCGTTCATTCGTCCGAATGACCTCATTCTTAGGTTCATTCGCCCGAATGGGTCTATATGACATATAAAATCAAAGTTAAACATAATCAAAAACATATAAACTAAAATAAACATTAAGAACAGTATGGAAAAACTGATTTCATTAATAACATAAACTTTATACATCAAAAGATCATACAAAACTGAACTAGGGACATTTCGTGCACCAACATGTTACTTAGTTAAATTATCAAGCATTGACAATTGTAATTTTACTTTGTAAATCCTAGTTTGATGTCATTGTGCTTTAGTTATTCCCAACATTGATGCTATGTAAACAATCTGATCATCACGATTATTATTCCCGATATCGCGCCCCGGGACCATTCCGCCCGACGGGACCCACGATCAGGCCCGCCGGCTCGGGGTGTGATAGATTTGTATCAGAGCTCAAGGTCATAGAGAATAATAGGTCATCTGCTTAAAACGGTTTGGCCTAAACTATAATTTAGGGACCTTTCATGTAGAGAACACAGGACTTAGGAATTAATTGCATTGTGTCTTCTGCATTCAATCATTACGCTAACCAATATTCTTTCAGTCGTAATTAGAATTTCACCAAGAAGACAACTAACACCACCCCTTAAGGAGACGGACCCAGCAGATGATGCACTCACAACCCTAATAACTGAACAGTTGATGACGGTTCTCCCTGGAATCATCGCTCAGGTCATGAACAGTGATGAGAACTCTCGGGACTACCCAAAGACAACCACGGGAACTGAAGGATTGCTGCAAAGGGAAACGAGCAAGAAGCGTAAGTGGTTTCGTTCTAAGAAATTAAAGGACCCTGTAATCTACACTAGGGCCGTTCCACTTCGCCAAATGGTCGTTACTCCGGAGCCAGAGGTTCATGAGAGTTATGCTAGAAAAATCTCTCTTTGTACTAACTGCCATTATCACCACTATGCTGAAACCCCATGCAGAGAATGCAGCCGTTGTGGTAAGATGGATCATTGGGTTCATCAATGCAGATCTCCGATGGCATTAATATGTAAACAGTATGTTGGCAAGTTTCCTTTATGTGCCACGTACGGTCTTCACCATGCCAAGAACAAACTGTGCAAACATTGCCTGAACTGCTGGAGGAAGGGACATAGAGTTGTGATTGTAATAATCCCCCAACTCATAATCAGAACCCTGGAAACACTACATATCCTCTTCCTCGACACAGCGAGGATTGCTATGTGTGCGGAACGTCCGAACACATTGCACGAGACTGTCCCGTGAGGGTTTCTGTTTCAGATCCTGCGCCTTCCGAGGAAATGTTTACTTTACCAACTTCTGATGCACGTTTGGGGTGGGATGACCCCATAGGTATGCATATTTCATCCTGTTACGTTAAATTATTTATTGGTGTGCTAATTAGAAATGCATACTCCGTTGTAGTTTAAGAAACAATAAATCTAAGGTAACCGCAAGCAAACTCGGTGCAAATTAGATAATAGGAATAGTAAGTTAAGGAGACCTTAGGTCGAATAAGTTCCACGTAAATAAATAAAGATAGGGTGATTCTTAATTACAGTTTAACTACTGTAATTAGGAAGAGAACGTTATCAAATTAGAGCACTAGAAGCCGTAGGAAGAACTGTGCTAGGATCATAGCTAAACTAGATAAGTAGACCAGAAGAATCAGCTGCGGGTACAACAAGAAGATATACCAAAGACAGCATTCTGAACGAAGTATAGGCATTCGAATTTGTGGTGATGCCTTTCGGATTGACAAATGCACCAACGATTTTCATGGACCTCATGAACCGAGTGTGATGCTCCAATCTAATATCTCCCAGAAGGCGTTGATGATTTTGTCATGTACTGTGATGCCTCTCATCAGGGACTCGGTTGTGTATTGATGTAACGAGACAAAGTTATCGCGTATGCATCAAGACAGTTAAAGATTCATGAGAAGAACTACACTACTCATGATCTAGAACTGGGAGCTGTAATCTTCGCATTGATGATTTGGAGACATTACTTATATGGCACTAAATGTACCATATTTACTGATCACAAGAGTCTGCAGCATATCTTTGATCAGAAGGAACTCAACATGAGACAACGTCGTTGGGTTGAACTCCTGAATGATTACGATTGTGTGATCAAGTACCATCCAGGTAAGGCGAACGTTGTAGCTGATGCCTTGAGCTGGAAGGAACATGTCAAACCCTTGCGCGTCAGAGCAATACGAATGACTGTGCAGACAAGCCTACGTAACAAGATTATTCAGGCACAACAGGAATCAGTTGATCGAGGAAATCTGAAGAAAGAACTTGATTGTGGAGCAGAGAAACAATTTGAAACAAAGCCTGGTGGAGTTATCTACGACCAGGATCGTATATGGATTCTGGCGGTAGACGAGAAGACTTATATTCGATGAAGGACACAAGACCAAGTACTCCGTGCATCCAGGCGCTGATAAAATGTACCAACACTTACGGGGATTTTATTGGTGGCCGGATTGAAGAAAGATATAGCCGAGTATGTCGGTCGCTGCCTTACGTGTGCTAAAGTAAAGGCGGAACACCAGGAACCGTCAGGTTTACTGGAACAACCTGAAATTCCTCTTTGGAAGTGGGAACAAATAGCTATGGATTTCATTACCAAGCAACCCCGCACCTCTAGTGGTCATGATACGATTTGGGTTATCATTGATCGTTTGACAAAATCTGCTCATTTCTTGCCAATGCGTGAGACCTTCACGATGGATAAACTGGCGAGACTGTACATCAATGAGATAGTGGTACGTCACGGTGTGCCATTGTCTATCATTTCGGATCGAGACAGCAGATTCGCATCAAGGTTCTGGCAATCATTGCAGAAATATCTAGGGACGCACTTAAATCTGAGTAACTCTTACCATCCACAAACGGACGGTCAAAGTGAACGTACGATTCAGACCCTAGAGGACATGTTGAGAACCTGTGTGTAAGACTTCGGTGGAAATTGGGACTCCCATTTGCCACTGATCGAATTCTCCTACAACAACAGTTATCATAGTAGCATTGGATATGCGCCATTCGAAGCTTTGTATGGTCGAAAATGTCGATCACCGATCTGTTGGACTGAAGTTGGAGATAATCAGATAACTGGGCCAGAGCTTATTCAGGAAACTACTGATAAGATTTCCCAGATTCAACAAAGACTACAAGAAACAAGGAGCAGACTAAAGATCTATGCCGATAAACGGCGTAAGACGTTGGAATTTCAAGGGGGAGACCGAATCATGTTGAAGGTATCCCCATGGAAAGGCGTAGTCCGTTTTGGGAAGAAAGGCAAATTAGCACAACGTTACGTGGGACCGCTAGAGATCATTGAACGTATTGGTCCTGTGGCGTATAGACTGAGATTACCAGATGGATCGCAAAGTTAAACAACTAAGACGAAGTTGTATTCCGATCGTTAGGGTTCATTGGAATTCAAAGCGCGGACATGAATTTACTTGGGAATGCGAAGATCACATTAAGTTCAAGTATCCCGAACTGTTTACAGAGGAAGCCGTACCTGATAACGATCTTAAATTTCGGGACGAAATTTCTCGAACAAGGGAAACTGTAACTTTAGTGCCGGAAACGTTACCGAAAAAGTGATCTACACAGTAACATGAACAGTAAACCAGGTACAAGTTTCAGTGTTATTCATATATCATTATCATTTCATGTTATCATAGAACAGATTCAAAATCATTTCAGAAACAAAACTCAGAATTATGGTTCATGAGTCAGATAATTTTCTGGCGATACAGAACCATCATGTGATTGTTAGCTAGGATTCTATTATGTATAAACGTATGTAAGCTTAACAAAACAAAACAACAACGGATGTCGTTACGTGAATGCTAAACCGATGGATTATTCATATAGGTGACGATCTGTACGAATACATCTGAAAGTTTAACATTCTGAATGATGTCCAATAATTAGGAAACCATATTGAAAAGTGTAGTTATCGTAGTATTCGTACGGGTGACGATTCGAACGAATACACGCGACGATTGTACGATTCGATTTAAACAGTAATTATATTTTCAGAAAATTAAAATAAACGGAAGATATTTAGTTAATTTACTAGGAATTACTAGCTAAAATAAATTTCAAACTCTTGTTTTAAAACCGAGACATTCGTTACGAAAATGAAACGAAACCGACGTTTTTAAGAGAAACCGAACGGACCCGAACATACCCGGGTTATTTTGGAAGCATTTAATGGTATTCAATTGCCATAAACACTCCCACCAACCCAATTCATCATCTTCTTCGTCACTCTCTCTCTACTTTCTCTCTCTAAAACCCTAAGCTTCATCTTCTTCATTTCTCCACGAAATCGAGCATTCTTGGTGTCCAAACAACCACTACAACTTTTAGAACACGAAAGTATAACCGATCTGACCTTGAAATCAACAGATTTGAGGTACATTTGAGATTTCTTTTCGGTTTTAGGGTTTCTAAAACCCTTGTTCGAATCCCTCTTGAAACCCGACTAAAACACCTCAAAATCTTAGGCAAACACCCCAAAACCAACCAAGGATGATGCAGGAACATGGTACCCACCTTGGCCTAGCCATTTGGTTAGAAAAGGAGGGCTGATCCCCGCAGTCCATCACACCAGCTGAATAACACAAAGCAGGTGGGCCGAATGGCTGCTGAGTCGCATGGCCAGCCCAAAAGGCTCCTTTCGGGCGGTACCCTCTCTTTCGGCCTAGACCCTTTCGGTTGCAAGCCATGCCCATTCGGCCAAGATGATTCGGACCAAGTTCATCCAGCCAAGCTCTTTCCGCTATACCACGTTCGGTGAGGTCCTTAGTCGGCAGCCTCCATTCGGCCAAGACAGTTTCAGTCAGCCACCCTATTTTGGTTGAACTCCTTCGGCCCAAGTCTGGTTCGGTCGGCCAGGTGTCTCATTCGATCGGCCAACCTTTTAGCAAGTCAGCTATTATCATAAACCTAGACCCTATCCGGCCGAATGATTTGGGTTAGGGTTACTAATTGCGATTAAGGATTGTGAGTGCATGCTATGCATGGAGTGTGTACGTAGATTTCATACATGAGAAGCAAATTATTAGGGTTTTCTAAGGAGGGAAAACGGTTTTGTAATCATCCATGCTAAGTCCTAATACAAGGTTTTCTTAAGTAACAATGATGTATGAATACGAGATTATCAAACGAGGTCATAAGCAAGAGTTTAGAGAACAAACTATAACTAAGGATGTTCCATTTAGGGTTCATTCAAAACCTTAATAACTTTCTATGTTAAACTTGGTTTTAAACAATTGAATGGGATTTATCCTGATAATCAAGTATTAAAGTTTCAACATCAAGGTTTGCTAAACTCATTAACATCAATCATGGGAGACAAGAATCAGGAATTCGCTCTAAGTACTTATGTGTTAATTACGTGGTTAATACTCAAAACTTAGTGGTTTCTATGAAATATACAACTAAGTTAGATAGTTCCATTGAACTTTCTAAGCTAAGTTGCACACATAAACGATCAAGGGATCATGAGCAATCAATAATTAGTTATGGGCCAAGGTTAATCAAATAAGATTAACCTAAGCCCATCATGTTTAATTATACTTTTCTTAAGTTAACTATGTTTTTAATTAAAGAAATTAATTCATAAACCTTATTAAATTAAATAAATGAATTCTAACTTAAGGGTTTAATTAAAAATTAATTAATTTAAAAATGTTTTAATTAAAGACTTGTGATGAGATTAACATAAACCTTATTGAGGTTTAGATGTGTTTAATTACGGGATAAAGGGGTTGTTTATGAGTAATATGTTTAGACTAGTTAGATGGAATCCTAGAAACACATTAGTAACATAGGACACTTGGCTGCACACCGAGACCAAGACCCTAGATACGATTATTATAAATACTTATCGTATATGAATCCCCTTAAAACAACTCAGGTACTGAAGAAACATAATCCACAAGTAACAAGTGCGCATTTTATTGTGGTTCAATTCAGAGCAACACAAATGAGTTCATTACCCCTTTTCTAAACATTTTGTTTTCAAACGCGGGGCTGAGAAGCATGCGTAAACCTTTTTATTTAAATATGTTTTACGTAAATTCTTTTACTTATTGTATGTTTTATATACATGTTTATAGTTCTAGACTCCTGTCTAGATAATTTATATGCAGGTTAACTAATGAATTAACTAATTACTCTTATGAGTAATACAATAATTCTAAAACAAACACTTATTCTATCAAATTCAAATTCAACGGATCTAAACTCAAAGTGTGATCCAGAGAACTAAAACTAAGGATCAAATTCAAGGAACTCTAATTCAGTGTGTGTCTTAGTAAAACTAAGGATCAAATTCACGAATCTATAATCATGGTGGTAGTCATGGAAATTCTAAGGATCAGAATGAAGGGAATCAAAGGAATCATATCCTTGTGTGAATCAAAGAACTAATGAAATCATTAAGATCTAATGAAATCATTAATGATCAGGTTAGGGTGGATGTCAGTTGTATGTAAATCAAGACCATGTGTTAACACACGGAAAGTCCCGTCATAAATAGTAGGCTATTGTAGTCAAGCTATATGTGCATAAATCAAACGATCAAACGAATTCTAAAGAACAAAGGCGATCAAAATCAAAGGATATCCTAAAGTCGCGACATGTACACTAGGCCTGAGGGTAAAGCTGATATGGGCACATCATGAAAGTCCCGATACATACAGGTAGACTCATTTGGGTCATGCCTGATATGTGCCACGTGTGAGACGGTACAACTTGGACACCACCAACAACTAACACTAATTGATTGAGTCAAATAAGGCCCAATCATCATGTCTTAGTTGTATTTAAATGATTAACTATTAATCTAATTAAGCAGTTAATATCATGTTTCTACAAGTGCTATGGGTGATCATGAATATGTGATGAACTCATGTTGAAATCAAATTCTAATATGACGATGGGTGGTGGGTGTCACACCCTCTGCGCCGCGTGCGGAATCCACGGCGCGGTGACGATCGATGGTTGAATCATGCACAAGTATTGAATAAGAACAACCACAATGCATTACTAAATTTCATAGAGATTAGACCATTGATTAGTTACAGACAATCTATCTATTTTCCCAAAAGAATGACAACTACAGACCCAAAATATTGTTTACAAAATAAGACTCGGACAAAACAATTAAACAATCAGGATTAAATGAGTTTCTAATCCATCCTAGTTTGTTTCTTCATCTTGTTCTATCTTAAAACGGTCTCCTTAGTTGTCCTTTAGAATGTCTTAAACCTGATTACCAGAAAAACGTGAAAAGTAACTGTCAACTACAAAAATAGTTGGTGAGAACAATAGGTTTAACATTTGTAAATATGAATCTGCACTGTAAGGAATATGTATAAAGTAGTAAATGAAAATACATGGATGGTTGCAACCCAAACTAACATCAAGTAAGAATAACGTGTGCAAACAGTCAAAAGACTGTTTACTAGAGAAGCCAACAAAAAATCAAGTCCCAAACTACGTTCGGAGTCTGAAAATAATAGTCAACAACTACATTCAACACGAGCTGTACTAACGAGCTTACTCAAAAGACAACTCCAAGTTGAGTGACCCGGTCAATATGACTTATGCTGGTAAACTTAATTAGCAGCAATTTCATATTTACCGTAATGCAACCAATTCTGCAGTTAGCTTTTAAAACAAATTTAAAAGCTAACTCCAGCTTTGGCGTAACCAAATGTGTCCGCTTTCCCTTGTTGTGATCACCCAGTACTAACGCTATATGAATAAGAATATGTGTCTTGATGTGTGTATAAGTTTGTTCACAACGATGAACACCATGCTTTTGAATACTTTGATTTGAAACCGTTGGTTGAATGCCTTATTTGATTACCATGATTTGAAAACCTTGCTTGAATACCATGAATTGAAATCCTTTGATTGAATACCACCATGAAAACTATTGATTGAATCCTTTGTTTTGAAACCTCTGATTTAATACTAGAATAGAGTCCTTGTATAATAACAAGGTTTATAAAATATCATTTTATCGAAAGCACAAGATTATAGTAAAAGAGTTTATAAAATTTATTCTTTAAAAGTATTTAACAAGTATAAAACCATTTATGTAAAACAGATATAAAACAGTTTAGTGAACCTTTTATAAAACCTTTTAGTAGAAATTGTTTAATAGTTGATAAAACCATTACAACAGTTGGTAAATCCTTTTTAAAATAGTTGAGAAATCCCTTGAATTTGTAAAGTGAACCTATAATAGTTGAATAGTAACATGAATCCTGTATATGAAATATGATTTGCATAGAAAGTGTTTGGTCACGTGTTCCACCCCAAAACAGTGGTAAAACAGTAAAAGAGGGGCTAATGTTCTCATCTGACAGCAGTAGACTCTGAACCAGATCAAGTAGCAAGTAGCAAACAAGACTTCTAACTGGTTCCTATATCATTGTAATCATACATAGAATATAAGATTTGTGATATTGTACTCTTTGATTGATTTATTGCCTTGTGATATTATGATCCTGATTAACCATTGAATAACTTGTTTTTAACCAATCCAAACTCCTATGAAAATAATTCTTGAATGTTAGAATTTGGGTATTATCAAAATGTTTTTTTCTTTGTAATGAATACTTGTTTACTGAAATTTAAACTAGTGGGCCTTATGTTATAGGTGTGGGCCGTTTATGGGTATTGGGCAGAGAAATTCAAGGATAATCAACTATAGGCAGCGAACCTTTTGGGTTCCCAGGTGATTAGGTTCGGCCATAGTGTATGCCAAGATGGTTCATTGGTTGTAGATGATCAGCCGAAGGTTCCCCCATAAAGGTTCGCCCAAACCTAATGGTTCGTTCAGTTTCCAGGTTCACCGAACCTACAGGTTCGCTCGGCCTTCAGGTTCGCCGAACCCAAAATTTCGTTTAGCTCTTCAAGTTTGCCCGAACTGTCACACCCCGAGCCGACGGGGTTGGATCGAAGTCCCCGTCGAGCGGAAGGTTCTCGGGGCACGATATCGTGAGTGATAATCAAAGTGATCTGATTGTTTACATTGCACATGATATAAATGAGAAATGCTAAATATAATAGAATTACAAAGTTAAATTACATCCGAATCGTTCATAATTTAACAATGTAAATCTATCATAAACATCATAAAATATCTATCTTGTAACTGCACAAGATATACAAAATAATTGTATAATGATGTTCCAAAAGTATGCAGGTCCAAAAATACTAAGTCTTATAACTGAAGTCCTAGTCCAAAAGCATAAGCTTTTTAATTGACATGTTCGTCACCTGAGAAGTCATGCAAAAATAAAGTCAACACATGGTTGTTGAGTTCATATAGTTTTATTTAAAAATGAATTTGATAACCTGTTCAAATGAAAACCTTAACCTCACCAACAACCACCTATAATATCCAATCCAATATGCTTATATATAGGGAATATGTAGGGGACAAGCCCCAGCCACCGTCCCACCACATATCGAACCACAAAGTATATTGTTATTAATGATAATTAAGCGTTTCATTCCACACCATAACACACTAGTGCTTTGAGTTCCACAATTAAAATTTCCATTAACTCTTTATGTTCATCACATAATTATGATCAATCACAATAATTGTAGAAACAGTTAAGTAAATGCATAATTAAATAAATAAATAAACAATTACTAAAATCTAAGTCCTAATGATTGGGCCTTGGTCAACTCGAGTAGACTAGTATAACAATCAGGTACTTAGTAGTAAAGGAGATCTGTAAACCTCATCAAACATGTGACCTATAACCAATCAGTCTAGCTAGGACATCTTTTGATATATAGGCTTTCATAGTTGTTTGGACCGTGCATAGTTCTTTAGTTCTTTGGCACATGTTATCTTTGAGCATTTCCCAGATGTTCCTCAAAACAGTTAGGGTATACTGTAAATATCATCAAACATGCGTCTCATATTCGATCAGTCTATCTAGGACATCTTTCAATCCTGAGATTGGCGCATGTTATCTTTGATATTTCCCAGTTAGACCCTTGAAAGAGTTCTTTGTACTTAGTTCTTTGAAATAGATCGTTAGTTCTTTGACAACACACCCTTGAAATAGTTCTTTGAAAATAGATCGTTAGTTCTTTGACAACACACCCTTGAAATAGTTCTTTGAAAATAGATCATTAGTTCTTTGAAATAGACCTTTGAAAATAGTTCTTTGACTTAGATCTTTAGTTCTTTGAAAGTAGTTCTTTGAAAATAGTTCTTTGAAAATAGATCGTTAGTTCTTTGACAACACACCCTTGAAATAGTTCTTTGAAAATAGATCGTTAGTTCTTTGAAATAGACCTTTGAAAATAGTTCTTTGATTTAGATCTTTAGTTCTTTGAAAGTAGTTCTTTGAAAATAGTTCTTTGAAAATAGTTCTTTGATTTGAAAGAGTTCATCTAGACAGGAGTCTAGAATAACAGTTATACATGTAAAACATATACAAGTAAAACCATTTAAGTAAACAATTTATATAAGAACAGTTTACGCATGCTTCTCAGCCCCGCGTTTTAAAACAAAATGTTAGAAAAGGGGCTATGAACTCATCTGTGTTGATGTCTAATGTACTACCACAAAATGCGCACTCTTGTTTGTAGACTAAGTATCTTTAGCCCCTGAGTTATTTTAAAGAAATTTGAATACTATAAGTACATGTATTAGTCGTCGCATCTAAGGTTTGGTCTCGATGTGTGTATCAAGTGTCCTAATTACTAGTGTGATTCTAAGATCTTACTCTTCTAATCTAACTTTAATACCCATTTATAACCCCAAATCCCATGTTTAATTATAGTAACTTAATTTTAAAATTTTACAAAATTTGGGCAGAGTTTCCTTTGTTTTTAGTCCAAAACCAGACAATTTATATTGTCTATTTTACAACAAATTTTTCCCAAACAATCTACATTAAAACATTTCACACTTCATTTAAAAATGTCACATTAAGAAAATCATTTTATTTAATTTAAAGACTATGATAATAACACTTATATAAATTAAAGGAATTATGTTCAACAAGTTAGGTTTAGGTCAATCACATTCAATTAACCTTAAACCTATAACTAGATCTTTGTTCCCCATAGTCCTTTGTTCGTCCATGTGTATAACTTAGCTTAGAATGCTCCATTGAACAATCCAATTTAGTTATATACATTCATATGAGATTTCTAAGTGTTAGATGTAAATGTTGAAATTAACACTAACACCATAAGTATCTAGCATCCACTAATGCATGTTCCTTAATTCGTTCCAAACTTTGAGTGCTTGTATATTCATTTCCTTGTCCTTATGATTAAGTTCAATAGCCCTAAGTACTGATTTTCCTTGATTAGCTAACACTTTGGGCTTTGATCATCCTTGGGCAGCGAACCTATTGGAATATGAGCATAGGTTCGGCGAACCTTTAGGGTTCGCGAACCTTCTTGGTTCGTTTAAAACTAGGTTCGGCGAACCTTTGGCAGCCACAATAGGTTCGGCGAACCTTCAAGGTTTGACGATCCCCCAAGGTTCGTTCGTCCTAGGTTCGTGCCGCCTATAGGTTCGGCTCTGGAGAAGGTTCGTCGATCAAAGGTTCGTTGCCATTTAGTTCGTGATCTAAGGTTCGGTTGATGTAAGGTTCGGCTCAGAGGTACACAGGCTCGGCCCTGTTGATTGGTAAAGTACACAGGTTCGGCTGGCAGAATCCAGGGTTCGGCTGTCAGCAAAAGGTTCGGCGAACTGCAACAGGTTCACCTGATCGTATATGGTTCACGAACCTGTATTTCTTCTTCATTTTTCAACCCCAATCTGTTACAAATCAGTTCCTACAACTTCCTAATCATTCATAAGTGTTTATCTAATGTTTGCGAGTGTTTAGGCCGGTTAAAACCATAAAAACCCAAATGGTTCGTGATAACCACTAAAAACCGAGAAAAAATGGGGATTTACCTCAAATTCTACGGATGAAAGTCCAAATTTCTTGTACTTTCGTGATCTACTTGATGAGATGGACGTTTTGACTCCAAAAATGCTTGAATCTGATGAAAATCCCTCAAGAAATCCTAGAGAGAAGTTGGAGATTTCTAGAGAGAGAGAGACGAGATTGGAGAGAGAGTGAGGTTGGTGATGATGTTTTATGGCATTTAATGCCATATTAAAGGCTTCACATTACCTGGTTCGTTCGGTCCCGTTCGGTTTTGCGTAAAATATCATTTTCTCGTGATTTTTGTCACGAAACGACGTGGTTTATAAAATAAGATCTATAACTTTATTTTAAGTTGTGATTCCTAATAAATTAACTAATATGTTTACTTATTTTAGAATTTTCAAAAATATTTAATTAACTGTTTAAATTGAATAGTACGGTCGTCACGCGTATTCGTTCGAATCGTCACCCGTACGAACACGACGAAAACTATACTTTTCAATATTGTTTTCTAATTATTGGATATTATTTAGAACGTTAAACCTTCAGATATATCCGTACAGATAGTCACCCATACGAATAATCCGTCAATTTAGCATTCACATAACAACATCCGTTCTGTTTTGTTCTGTAAATCCTCACATACGTTTATACATAATAAATCCTAACAGATAATCCCATGATGATTCTGTGTTGCCAGTAATTATCTGACTCAAGAACAAAAATTCTGAACTTGTTTATGTTAAATGTTTCTGAACTTGTTGTTTGGTAACACAAAATGATATTGACAATTGATTATGAATATGAAATGCACTGAAATGTATATTGTTCATACATGTTTACTGTTCATGTTACTGTTTAAGATCACTGTTCCGGTACGGTTCCGGCACTGATGTTACACGAACCTAGAGGTTCGCTCACCTCTCAGGTTCGCCAGAACCTTTAGGTTTGTTGCCCTGCAGGTTCGCCTGAGTGAAGGTTCGTCGCCCCTGCAGGTTCGTCTGGATAAGGGTTCGTCGCCCTCTAGTTTCGCCTGAATATAAGGTTCGGCTGGGTAACAGGTTCGCCTGATCGGGATACGGCTATGGATCTTGTAAAAATCACGATTTAGCCACTATAGATGGTGATTTTTAGTGCTTATTCATGCGTGAACACATTTAGAACATGTAAGAATTAAAATGGTGTGTTAAAATCCGGTTTTAAAAGAAAGGAGATGATGAATAGTAGAATACCCTTAAATCCGAACCTTCTCTCTCAGAATCCGGCTTGAATAGCTCGATGTAGCTCTGATCCTTGGTACTGCAAGCTTCCTTTCATCGAGGAGATCGTTTTGATATGCTATATGCGCGATTTGGCGATGTATTGAAGAAGATCTTGATGTTTTAATGGTGGATTTGTAGTGAGAGAGTGAGATGGCGAAAATTTTAGAGAGGGAGGGAGAGATGGCTGCAATTGTGAAGAAAATGGGGAAATTAAGGGCTTTTATGCCCCGGGTGGCTCCCCGCGTGTTCGGTCTCGCTCGGTGTCGGTTTCGTGTAATTTTACGTACGCGTCGTTACGACTACATAATTGAATATTTTAGATTGCAAAAATAGATTTCTTGAATTATTTGTGATGAGTTTCAAAATTGTAAAACGAAAATAAAATATTTTCCTTATGTTTATTTGTTCGTTCGAAATCCGACCGTTAAACGAATATAATTATGTGTATACCCGCAATTGCGTACGTTTTTCAGTCGTATTATTTATTTATTGACGTTTACTCGTAATTATAAGTTCAACATTCGTATCTTTATGGATCTTCCCCATAACCATACTCAGTCTCGCTTACATATTACGATTTTGTTTAAATAATTCGCTTGTCATACTATTCGTCACAACACTACACACTAACATTATCCCATTATACCGAACGCGGTATATGTATAGGGCATACCCAGAGTCCAGCTAACTGCCTTATCTACGCCAGCCCACCACTGTTTCGATATAATACAATATTGTTCTTGTTTAGCGTAATCGACTGTAAATAAATAATACATACTTGTTCCTAATTGAATAAGATCCTATCACACACAAACACAATCATGAACACTTGAATCACATTGGAAATACTGAATCAAATACATATTGTACTATCATTGTTTACGACTACCATGACAAAATGCACAGATGTCACAGTGGGTAAGACGCTTAATTATCATTAACAACAATGTCATATGCGGTTTAGTATGTGGTGGGATGGCGTCTGGGCGGGTTGTAGGCTCGACCCTTTCGTATGCCCTATATATAAGCATAGCGAGTAGAATTTTACAATTGATGTTAATGAGGTTAAGGTTGTTACCGAAGAGGTTGGTAAATTCTAATGTATGCGGGTTTTAAACTTCTAAACGTAATGCTTGAAACTAGGATGGAAATGAAACAGGATGGTAGGTAAAATGCTTAATTATCATTAACAACAATGTCATATGTGGTTTAGTGTGTGGTGGGATGGTGTCTGGGCGGTTGTAGGCTCAACCCTTTTGTATGCCCTATATATAAGCATACCAAGCTGTATATTACAGGTGATGTTAGTGAGGTTAAGGTTGTTACCGAGAATGTTTGCAAAGCTATTTTCAAATACTAAACTATATGAACTTACCAACCATTGTGTTGACTTTGTTTTCTTTCATGCTTTCTCAGGTGATGTACATGAGTAAGCTAAGGTTTCAGGAATGCATGCTAGGATGCCCAGTTAGAGGACCTAGTAGTGTTTGGAAAGCACATATTTTGTTAATTAATGTGAATCACTTTTGATGTCTTGTACAGTTACAAGATAGTAAACTTATGATGATTTTGTTGGGTTACTTAGTTAAATTATCAAACATTGACAATTGTAATTTAACTTTGTAAATCCTAGTTTGATGTCATAGCGCTTTAGTTATTCTCAACATTGATGCTATGTAAACAAGCTGATCATCATGATTATCATTCCCGATATCTTGCCCCGGGACCATTCCGCCCGACGGGACCCACTATCCGGCCCACCGGCTCGGGGTGTGACAACCGACTAGGTGGTCAGGCGAATGACTATGGCCCAAGGTTCACACGAATGAGAGTGGACGGCCAAATGTAGGTTGCTGTAACATCTGTGCCGGAATCGTTACCGGAACAGTAAGTTGCATAGTAAATAGCACAGAAACTCAGGTACACACTATGCGAAACTATGTTTATGCTATTGACATTTGACGCTTAAAACTAAACTACTATGCTATCGCTCTGAAATCTGACTTAAACCTTATGGTTTAATAGTCAGAAACACATCAGAAAACAAAAAACTGACACACAAATGCTTGATTTGATGCTATTATGTATAAACGTATGTGAGGTTAAACAGAACGAAACCATAAAGGTTGTTGTTACAGAATGCTAAACCGACGAATTATTCGAATAGGTGACGATCTATAAGAATAAATCTGAAAGTTTAAAGTTTTAAAACGATGACTGGAAAGTAGAAAACGAGAATCAGAAAGCCAAACCATCGTCGTGTTCTTTCGAATGACGATTCGAACAAATACGCGCGATGGTGAAGCATTCTGACGAAACGAAAACAAAAACGACACGAACGATAATAAATTTAAGGAAATATAATATTTCCTATTTTTCAATTTTGAAACTCATCTGAAATAAATTCAAAAGAAACCACATTAAATTAAAATACGTAAATTTCGCGAAAGAAATAACAAAACGCGTAAAAATAATAAATTACGATAAATAATTCAAGAAAATTATATTTAAAATATTTACTATAAAATAACCATCTTCCAAATATTTAAAACATAGTCTTTTTATTTACATTATTAAAACAAGTGCGTAATAATCCGGAAACGCGACGAAAACGCGAACCGAGCTACCGAAACGAACCCGAATACCCCTGGGGTATATAAACGCCAAATGTGGCATTCCCCCTCATTTTCCATCAGCCAACCTTTCTCTAAAACACCAAATGAGGAGTTCTTGGTGTCCACGCGTAGCTCTCAACCTCCTCTACAAGGAAGTACAACAAATCTGGAGTTTCATCCGGCCAAAATCGAGGTACGATCAAGAGAAACCCACGAAAAGTAGGGTTTCCTAGTTTGTTCGACCCACACACCTGTGACCCGTGTAACTACCCTACCACATTCACTCTACTCATTTGGGAACCCATTAAAATCTAGTATCGACATGTGAGCAGCCTGCAACATCCTTGGAATTTGATGTGGAAGGTGAGGTCGAACCAGACGCAAAGGGAAGCAGGTGGCCATACCTGCATGGTTCTGGCCAAACCCTTGGGCGGCCACCACCTGACAGCCACGAACCTTACCACCTACCACCGAACCATTTTTCAACGAACCTTAGCCCCTAGCCAAACCCTTCTTGGACAAGCGGCTGCGAACCCTGCATGGCTTTGGGCGAACCTCCCGTGCATAGGCCGAACCCATGGTAGCAGCAAACCTGCCTCCGACGAACCCTAGCCCCTTTGGGGAACCCTTTTCAGTGGCAAACCTTTCATGCACAATCGGCCGAACCATTCTCACGAGCTCAGCCATGTACACGAACCTCCTCGGTGGACTCTTGACCGCCGAACCCAGTCACTAGGAACCACCATTAGCCGAACCAATTACACCTGCTGGCCGAACCATCATATAGCCGAATCTATGCAGGAGCTGCGAATCTCATGAGGATAAGCCGAACCTATGGCTGTTTTGGCTATTAGATTCGCTGGTACCTATGGGTTATCAGTTCAAACCACTTGCGGCTCAAATGTTGATTCCTAGAATGGCCTAGCCCCGGAACATGCACATGGCCCACTTACACCCCTTCGGCCCATGCTGGTAGAACTAGCCCATCACTTACATTGAGCAAATTCACTTCGGCCCACACCCTTGATTTAACTCACGGCCGATTAAGTCCTTTGGCCCAATAGCTTGGCCCATGGCCACTATTCGGCCCACATTATTTGTACTTGGCCCAACAGCATTATTAGATCAACCCATTAACAATTGGTTCAGCCCACGACATGGTTTCAATTGGGACCAACACATGAACTTAAATCACAAGGACTAACATATAAAGTATTGATAGTAAGTTAATACAAAAGTGGCAATGGGTTGTTTTACAAACATTATATTCATACAAGCTATTAGTATGACATGGTGTGACTGGAAATTCTAGAAAGAAGGTAGAATACAGGGAAGCATTGAAAACCAAGTCATAAGTTGTGAATCATAACAACATATAAAATTTAACCTAAGTATGTTAAAAGACCCAAAGCCAACAACATATAAACAGGGCCGAACAATGACCAAGACTCACGAGTGTTAGCCAGCTTTAGGGCTAACACCTATACACACAAATCCCTATAACTCATACTTATAAGTTGCGAACGCTATGAAATCAATACAGGATCGTGAATACTACTACGAACACAACAATGAGTGCTTGCATTCTTGTTTTTACATAGCCAACCACTTCAAACACAAGGTGAGTTCATTTGTCCCTTTTCAAACTTATTTGATTTTACCTCGGGACTGAGAATCATGTTATACATTTTAAACAATTATTGAAATGTTTAATAAATCTTTTATACTTATTCTTGATGCTTTAACTATATGCTTGATGCTTATGCGATAAACTCTATGCTTAAACTCTATGCTTGATGCTTATGCGATAAACTCTATGCTTAAACTTTATGCTCGATGCTTATGCTATAAACTCTATGATTAAACTACATGCTCGATGCTAAGGCTTTGAAACACTTACGCTAAATGCTAACACTCGATACACTAGTTCTGAAATCTAATACTATATATGCACACTCTAAATACTAATATTTTATACACTTATTTTTAAAGGTTAATATCTTATACTTTTAATCTTAATACTAATTCAGTTTACACTTATACTTAATTGCTTAAAACTCTCGAAACTTTTAATTGCATAACAAAGACAAATACTAAAACTACAAATACTTTTGAAAACTATACTTATGTAAGCTTGGATACTTAAACCCAAAATACTTACTTGCTCAAAAGACTATTAAAACTTATATGCTTAAAATACTTGAAACACTTTAATGCTTGATAAACTTGAAATGCTCAGACAATAGGCTGATTGACCATCGCTTCTTGACATTGGTCAAGCCCAACTAGTCATTAGTTAAACTATGGGAATACTATACACTAGTATGCTTAAGCTATCGGACATCGTAAGACAGACTGTTGGCCATCGCTTTTTGACATTGGTCAAGCCATACTAGTCATCAGTGTTCTTCCTTGTCGGACATCGTAAGACCAACTGTTGGCCATCGCGTCTTGACATTGGTCAAGCCATACTAGTCAACAGTGCTCTTCATTGTCAGAATCATGTAAGGCAGACTGATTGGCCGACGCGTCTTGACAGTGGTCAAGCCATACTAGTCATTCAGCGTCCTTCTTGATTCGTCCATGGTTATGACGAGTGAATAGAATGATTTTGGTTTCTTCTAGCTGACTTTGTGTCATCTTGAGGATTCCTCTACCAAAACACGTCGCGAGTCATATTTAGTACCGTTATGGATGGAAGCTAAATTCCTTAGGGTGTTCAGCTATCCATAATGGTGACTCTCAAACTTGATGCTCTAATACTACCTTGTGCATGTTGAAACTTAAGATCAGAACACTTAAAGCTATGAAGGGATTTGATGGTAGGTAAGACGCTTAATTATCATTAACAGCAATATGCAGCTTAGTATGTGGTGGGACGGCGTCTGGGCGGGTTGTAGGCTCGACTCTGGGGTATGCCCTATATATAAGCATACCGAGTTGGATGATACAGGTGGTGTTAATGAGATTAAGATTGTTACCGAAGGGATTGGGAATGCTATTGGGTAGATAACTTAAACTTCTAAACAGGATGCTTGAAACTATGATGGGATTGAATGGTAGGTAAAATGCTTAATTATCATTAACAGCAATGTCTTATGCGGCTTAGTATGTGGTGAGACGGCATCTGGGCGGGTTGTAGGCTCGACTCAGGGGTATGCCCTATATATAAGCATACCGAGTTGGATGATACAGGTGGTGTTAATGAGGTTAAGGTTTTATCGAAGAGGTTTGCAAGACTATTTTTCAAATACTAAAACTATATGAACTCACCAACCATTGTGTTGATTTTGTTTTCTTACATGCTTTCTCAGGTGATGTACATGAATAATCTAAGGCTAAGGAATGCCCAGTTAGAGGACCTAGTATATTTTGAAAATCACATGTTTTGATGAACGCTGTGAAGCTATTTTGATATATTCTACCGATACAAGATAGAAAACATCTGATTCTTTTGATAGGTTTACTTAGTTAAATTATCAAACATTAACAGTTGTAATTTAACTTTGTAATCCTAGTTTAATGTTATATTGTGCTTTAGTTATTCTTAACATTGATGCTATGTAAACAGTATGATCATCACGATTATCACTCACGATATCGCGCCCCGAGAACCTTCCGCTCGACGGGAAAGTCGATCCGTTCCCACCTGCTCGGAGTGTGACAGATTGGTATCAGAGCTCAAGGTTATAGAGAATAATAGGCCATTTACTTAAACGGATTGGCCTAGACTATAACTTAGGGACCCTTCATGTATAGAACATAGGAATTAGGAATTTACTTGCATTGTGTCTTCTACATTCTATCATTGCACTAACCAATATTGTATTGGTTATGATCAGAATGTCACCAAGAAGACAACCTTCACCACCCCTTCCTTCACAGGAGATGGACCCAGCAGTTGATGCACTCGCAACTCTGATCACTGAAGAGTTGATGGCGGTTCTCCCTAGAATAATCACCCGGATCAGGAACAGTGAGGAGTTTGCTAGTAACTTTCCACTACTTTCTGCAGAAAAGAAGGAACCTGAAGAAGGAGAAATCAGCAAGAAACCTAAACGTCGTTCTGCAAAAAGGCGAAAAAGAACTGTGAACTACACTGAAGCTGTACCTATCAGTCAAATTCTGCAAGATTTGACTACAGGAGTCAGTGCTCATTATGGGGGAAAATCCCCTGTCTGTTCAGCTTGTCACTACTATCATTGAGCTGAACTTCCATGTGTACGATGCACACGCTGTGGGAAGGCGGGTCACTGGATGCAACAGTGTCGATTTATTTCCACTAGGAAAGAGGAACAGAAAGCAAGTACCTCAACTTCATCTCAACATAACCACAACTGCTACACATGCGAAATGCTCGGACATTTCGTGAGAGATTGCCCTAGGAGGATGCCTCCAGCTGACCCAGCAATCACTGAGGAATACTTGCTTTACCACCTCCTGGAGATCCCTCGGAGTCCGATGACTTCATAGGTATGTTATTTTATGTGGTATAATTAAGCTATTGAATGGTATGATAGTTAAACTGAATGTTCTGTTTTAGTAGGGATAGTAAAATGTGGAAATCCTTAGACAAATTTTGATTAGGTTACTCTTAAAGACCTAGTCTCGTATATCTAGAAAACTACAGAAGAAAGTTGCAACCTTAGGTCAATAAGGGAGCGGCATTGTACCCTATGAGAGTTAAAAGAAAAACGAGAACTGGAGTTCTAAGGAAGGACTCAGGTAAAACTGAGGAACTTCGTGATAGAAACTCCTGCTACACGCCAAGACCTAGAGACGGGTACTAGTATGTGATATCCTTTACTCATAAGCCTTTATTTCATTTTGATACTGGTATGGATAAGAAATTTAACTTGTTCCTATTAGTATACCCACATAGGTACTTCATGAAAACTTAGAAACTCTTTGGTGCATTGGAAACAGTGAAAGAATACTTAGTTAATGTATACAACATACTTAGGAAACCACAGCTAACACTAAGGTTGTGTAACAATTGATGCTTATAGCATTGATTAGTTTTGAACAATAAAGTGTTAGAATTATGCAGAGATTTCGCAAAGCATAGCAATAAGACGAGAAAAACTCTGAAGCAATACTTGACGAATCATACTTAAGGCAATGACACCGGGAGACGAAAACAAGATGCATCTGATCCATGATGAATAAGTCAACATAAAAGACTCATTGTACGTGGGATCAGATGGTATAAATGACATAGAACTAAGCATGATGCGACTTAGAGGATAAATCATAAGAAAGGATTGACTTATTAACTCTTGATCAGATCGAGCGAGGTGATGTGAAAAGCCTACACATACACTTCATAGACAAATCAATAGGAACTACGGGAATGTGAAGTCAAGCACTGAATGAAACCGTATTCTAGCTATTAATACTTACTGGAAATTCCAAACGTAACCCAGGGTTCATTTGGGAGTGTAGGGACATCACGCCAAACAAAGTCTTCCCCCACGTGTTTCAAAGAAAGTTGTGCCTGATAATAACTTTTAAATTTCGGGACGAAATTTCTTTAACAAGGGGAGACTGTAACATCTGTGCCGGAATCGTTACCGGAACAGTAAGTTGCACAGTAAATTGCACAGTAACTCAGGTACACATTATGTGAAACTATGTTTATGCTATTGACATTTGACGCTTAACACTAAACTATTATGCTATCGGTTTGAAATCTGACTTAAACCTTATGGTTTAACAGTCAGAAACACATTAGACAACACAAAACTGACACACAGATGCTTGATTTGATGCTATTATGTATAAACGTATGTGAAGTTAAACAGAACGAAACCATAAAGGTTGTTGTTACAGAATGCTTAACCGACGAATTATTCGAATAGGTGACGATCTATACGAATAAATCAGAAAGATTAAAGTTCTGAAACGATGACTGGAAAGTAGAAAACAAGAATCAGAAAACAAACCATCGTCGTGTTCTTTCGAATGACGATTCGAACGAATACGCGCGATGGTGAAGCATTATGACGAAACGAAAACAAAAACCATACGAACGATAATAAATTTAAGGAAATATAATTTTTCCTATTTTTCAATTTTGAAACTCATCAGAAATAAATTAAAAAGAAACCACATTAAATTAAAATACGTAAATTTAGCGTAAGAAATAACGAAAGGCGTAAAAATAATAAATTATGATAAATAATTCAAGAAAATGGTATTTAAAATATTTACTATAAAATAACCATCTTCCAAATATTTAAAACAAAGTATTTTTATTTACATTACTAAAACACGCGCGTAATAATTCAGAAACGCGAAGAAAACGCGAACCGAGCTACCGAAACGAACCCGAATACCTCCGGGGTATATAAACACCAAATGAGGCATTCCCCCTCGGTTTCCATCAGCCAACCTCTCTCTAAAATACCATTCCCGAACCCTCTCTCTAGAAGAACCACTCTTCTAAACGTGATAACTCGCTCGTTTCTTGACGGATTTGGGCGTTCTTGGTGTCCACGCGTAGCTCTCAACCTCCTCTACAAGGAAGTACAACAGATCTGGAGTTTCATCCGGCCAAAATCGAGGTACGATCAAGAGAAACCCACGAAAAGTATGGTTTTCCTAGTTTGCTCAACCCACACACCTGTGACCCGTGTAACTACCCTACCACATTCAGTCTACTCATTTGGGAACCCATTAGGATCTAGCATCGACATGTGAGCAGCCTATAACATCCTTGGAATTTGATGTGGAAGGTGAGGTCGAACCAGACGCAAAGGGAGGCACGTGGCCGAACCTGCATGGTTCTGGCCTAACCCTTGGGCGACCAACACCCGACAGCCACGAACCTTACCTCCTACCACCGAACCATTTTTCCACGAACCTTAGCCCCTAGCCGAACCCTCCTTGGACAAGCGGCTGCGAACCCTGCATGGCTTTGGGCGAACCTCCCATGCATTGGCCGAACCCATGGTAGTAGCAAACCTGCCTCCGACGAACCCTAGCCCCATTGGCGAACCCTTTTCAGTGGTGAACCTTTCATGCACAATCGGCCGAACCATTCTCAGAGCCAAGAACCCTCTGCCATTGGCCGAACCTCCATATTCACGAGCTCAGCCATCTACACGAACCTCCTCGGCGGACCCTTGACCGCCGAACCCAGCCACTGAGAACCACCATTAGCCGAACCAATTACACCTGCTGGCCGAACCATCATATAGCAGAACTATGCAGGAGCTGCGAATCTCATGAGGATAAGCTGAACCTATGGTTGTTTTGGCTAATCGGTTCGCTGGTACCTATGGGTTATCGGTTCAAACCACTTGCGGCCCAAATATTGATTCCTAGAATGGCCTAGCCTAGGCACATGCAAATGGCCCATTACACCCCTTCGGCCCATGTTGGTTGAACTAGCCCATCACTTATATTGAGTAAATTCACTTCAGCCCACACCCTTGATTCAACTCACGACCGATTAAGTCCTTGGACCATGGCCACTATTCGGGCCACATTATTTGTACTTGGCCCAACAACATTATTAGATCAACCCATTAACAATTGGTTCGGCCCACGACATGGTTTCAATTGGGACCAACACATGAGCTTAAATCACAAGGGCTAACATATAAAGTATTGATAATAAATTAATACAAAAGTGGCAATGGGTTGTTTTACAAACATTATATTCATACAATCTATTAGTATGACATGGTGTGACTGGAAATTCTAGAAAGAAGGTTGAATACAGGGAAGCATTGAAAACCAAGTCATAAGTTGTGAATCATAACAACATATAAAATTTAACCTAAGTATCTTAAAAGACCCAAAGACAACAACATATAAACGAGGCCGAACAATGACCAAGACTCACGAGTGTTAGCCAACTTTAGGGCTAACACCTACACACACAAATCCCTGTAACTCATACTTATAAGTTGCAAACGCTATGAAATCAATACAGGATCGTGAATACTACTACAAACACAACAACGAGTGCGTGCATTCTTGTTTTTACATAGTCAGCCACTTCAAACACAAGGTGAGTTCATTTGTCCCTTTTCAAACATATTTGTTTTTACCTCGGGACTGAGAAGCATGTTATACATTTTAAACAATTATTGAAATGTTTAATAAATGTTTTATACTTATTCTTGATGCTTAAACTATATACTTGATGCTTATGCGATAAACTCTATGCTTAAACTATATGCTTGATGCTTATGCGATAAACTCTATGCTTAATCTTTATGCTCGATGCTTATGCTATAAACTCTATGCTTAAACTGCATGCTCGATGCTAAGGCTTTGAAACACTTACGCTAAATGCTAACACTCGATACACTAGTTCTGAAATCTAGTACTATATATGCACACTCTAAATACTAATATTTTATACACTTATTTTTAAAGGTTCATATCTTATACTTTTAATCTTAATACTAATTCAGTTTACACTTATACTTAATTGCTTAAAACTCTCGAAACTTTTAATGGCAAAAGAAAGGCAAATACTAAAACTAGAAATACTTTTGAAAACTATACCTATGTAGGCTTGAATACTTAAACCCAAAAAGACTTACTTGCTCCAAAGACTATAAAAACTTATAAGCTTAAAATACTTGAAACACTTGAATGCTTGATAAACTTGAAATGCTCAGACAACAGGCTGATTGACCATCACGTCTTGACATTGGTCAAGCCCTACTAGTCATCAGTTAAACTATGGGTATACTCTAAACTAGTATGCTTAAGCTATCGGACATCGTAAGATAGACTGTTGGCCATCTCGTCTTGACACTGGTCAAGCCATACTAGTCATCAGTGTTCTTCGTTGTCGGACATCGCATCTTGACATTTGTCAAGCCATACTAGACAACAGTGCTCTTCGTTGTCACAATCATGTAAGGCAGACTGATTGGCCAACGCGTCTTGACAATGGTCAAGCCATACTAGTCATTCAGTGTCCTTTTTGATTCGTCCATGGTTATGACGAGTGAATAGAATGATTATGGTTTTTTCTAGCTGACTTTGTGTCATCTTGAGGATTCCTCTATCAAAACACGTCGCGAGTCATATTTAGTACCGTTATGGATGGATGCCGAATTCCTTAGGGTGTTCAGCTGTCCATAATGGTGACTCTCAAACTTGATGCTCTAATACTACCTTGTGCGTGTTGAAACTTACGATCAGAACACTTAAAGCTATGAAGGGATTTGATGGTAGGTAAGACGCTTAATTATCATTAACAGCAATGTCCTATGCGGCTTAGTATGTGGTGGGACGGCGTCTAGGCGGGTTGTAGGCTCGACTCAGGGGTATGCCCTATATATAAGCATACCGAGTTGGATGATACAGGTGTTGTTAATGAGATGAAGGTTGTTACCGAAGGGATTGGGAATGCTATTGGGTAGATAACTTAAACTTCAAAACAGGATGCCTGAAACTATGATGGGATTGAATGGTAGGTAAATTCTTAATTATCATTAACAGCAATGTCCTATGCGGCTTAGTATGTGGTGGGACGGCATCTGGGCGTGTTGTCGGCTTGACTCAGGGGTAAGCTCTATATATAAGCATACCGAGTTGGATGATACAGGTGGTGTTAATGAGGTTAAGGTTTTACCGAACAGGTTTGCAAAACTATTTTTCAAATACTAAAACTATATGAAGTCGCCAACCATTGTGTTGATTTTGTTTTCTTACATGCTTTCTCAGGTGACGTACAAGAATAATCTAAGGCTAAGGAATGCATACTAGGATGCCCAGTTAGAGGACCAAATATATTTTGAAAAGCACATGTTTTGATGAACGCTGTGAAGCTATTTTGATATCTTGTACCGATACAAGATAGAAAACATCTGATTCTTTTGATAGGTTTACTTAGTTAAATTATCAAACATTAACAGTTGTAATTTAACTTTGTAATCCTAGTTTAATGTTATATTGTGCTTTAGTTATTCTTAACATTGATGCTATGTAAACAATCTGATCATCACGATTATCACTCACGATATCGCGCCCCGAGAACCTTCCTCCCGACAGGAAAGTTGATCCGTTCCCGCCGGCTTGGGGTGTGACAGTTGCATCGGAATGAAAGTGGTCGACCGAATGGGTCATGGCATGCAAATGAATAGCCCCGATCGAAGAGGGTTCGTGCGAATGGGAGGGCGACCGGATGAGTGTTCATGCGAATGGGAGGGCGAATGGGGTGTCCTTCGGCCCATGGCCATCCGGCCGTCTACTCCGCCTGTGCTCATTCGCAGGGTCGGCTGCCAATCCAACCATGATGCTACTTCGACGATTTTGGACCAACCAAGGTGTTTCACTACCACCTAACTAGTTGTGAACCTATTTCGTGCAACTCCTAAGGATTTTGAGTGGCTTAGAACCGATTACAAGTGGGGTTCGGTTCAAGGGTTAAAAACCCTAAAAATCGCAACTGTAAGCTCAAATTTACCTCGTTTCAGATGGTTCTAACCTCTAAACTCTTGGACTTTCGCGATCTACAAGTTGTTGTGGTCGTTTTGACACCAAAATGACTCGATTTGGTGAAGAAATGAGGATTCTAGGGTTGTGAAATGTAGAGAGAGAATGAAGAGAGAGAAAGTGACGGTGAGATGAGTGAGAGTGGGTAGTTGGGGAAAATGAAGGGTATTAAATGCCCTCTTAAATGCTTCCAAATACCCGGGTGTGTCCGGGCTCGTTCAGTTTTGCTCAGTTTCGCGTAGAAGCTTCGGTTTTTGTTCGTTTTCGTAACGAACCGTTCCGGTTTTAAAATTAGAATTTATAAATTTCGTTTAGGTGGTAATTCCTAGTAAATTAACTAAATATCTTCCATTTATTTTAAATTTCTGAATTCGTTAATTTATTTGTTTGAATCATACCGTATAGTCATCGCGCGTATTCGTTCGAATCATCACTCGTACGAACACGACGATAACTACACTTTTTGATATGATTCTATAATTATTAGACATCATTCAGAACGTTAAACTGTCAGATATATTCGTACAGATCGTCAGCTATACAAATAATCTGTCAGTTTAGCATTCACGTAACGACATCCGTTGTTGTTTTGTTTTGTACAGCCTCACATACGTTTATACATAATAAAATCCTAACTAACAATCAAATGATAAGTATGTGTTGTCAGATAAATTTCTGACTTTTAAACCATGGATTTGAATCAGGTTTCTGAAATGAATACGTAATAGTATTGCGTCAAACATAAAATGATAATGATATACATGTAGCACACATAGTTTGTACCTGAATTACTGTTCATGTCAGTGTTCCGGTTATGATTCCGGCACTGATGTTACAGTCTCCCCTTGTTAGAGAAATTTCGTCCCGAAATTTAAGAATCGTTATCAGGTACGGCTTCCTCTGTAAACAGATGGGGATACTTGGACCTCATGTGATCCTCGCGTTCCCAACTGAACTCGGGTCCGCGCTTTGAATTCCATCGAACCTTGACAATCGGAATACAACTTCGCTTTAGTTGTTTAACTTCGCAATCCATAATCTCTAAAGGTTCTTTCAATAAAATGTAATTGTTCGTCCACTTGAAATTCCTCGACTGGTAGGACAAGTGATTCGTCGGCAAGGCATTTCTTGAGATTTGAGACGTGAAACACGTCGTGCACACCACTGAGTTTATCTGGTAATCTTAGTTTATACCCCACATGACCAATACGTTCAATGATCTCGAACGGTCCCACGTATCGTGGTGCTAATTTTCCTTTCTTTCCGAAACGAACTACTCCTTTCCACGGGGATACCTTTAACATGACACGGTCTCCTACACGAAATTCTAACGGCTTGCACCTTTTGTCAGTATAGCTCTTTTGTCTGCTTCTGGTTGCTTGTAATCTTTGTTGAATCTGAGCAATCTTATCAGTAGTCTCCTGAATAAGTTCAGGACCAGTGATTCTGTTGTCTCCCACTTCAGTCCAACAAATTGGAGACCGACATTTTCTTCCATATAATGCTTCGAACGGAGCACATCCGATACTACTGTGGTACCTATTGTTGTAGGAGAACTCAATTATTGGTAAATGATTGTCCCAAATTCCCCCGAAGCCCAGGACGCATGTCCTCAACATATCCTCTAGGGTTTGGATTGTTCGCTCGCTTTGACCGTCTGTTTGTGGATGGTAAGCGGTGCTTGTAGAGCCCTGAAAGCGTTGAAGACTGACAAAGTCAACCTGGAAAGAGTCAAAGTCCAGATTTTGATTATTTTCGTGTATAGCAGGTTCGAGTATTCCATGTATTCGTGTACTCGAAATATTTTGTCTTAGATTTCGAGTACACCTAGACCTAGTATAAATAGACGTATTTTGTACAGGTTTAGGTTGGAATCCCGAGGCATTTGCTCTCTAGACGTATTGAGGCACTTGTACTCGAATTTTCTGTATTTATACAAATATTACATTTTTCTACTTGCTTTCTTGATTCTAACTTGGATTCCGCACTTGTTAGAGATCATTGATGATGATTTGGAAGATAAAGTTTCGTTCTTGATCCGGTTTGAGACCTACAAGTGGTATCAGAGCTTGAGTGCTCTTTTCATCGTCAAGGTAACATCTTTCTGAAGCAAGTTTAGCACTTTATTATTCTTCTCTACTCCATCTAGCTACTGTGTAAATTTGGGACTCTAAATCTTAAGAAATATTTTTATAAAATTTTTCTTAAGTATTTTCGAGTTCAGCTATTTCGAGATAGATATAGTGTTCGAAGGATAGCTACAGTTCGAGTAGAAGAGATTTTCGACTACAAAGGGGTTTTCGGGTACAAGTGACTTCGAGTACAAGTTTGAGTTCAAATAATAGAACATTTTCGAGTGCAAGTTTGAGTTCGAATACAGAGCATTTTCGAGTACAGGTTTCTCTTCGAATACAAGAGGAATTCGGTTACAAGGGATTTCGAATACAGAACAATTCGTTTTATCTTTGGGCAGTGTTTGGTGATCTGTTCCACAGGGACTTCGTGAACAACACTTAGAAATTTTTCAGTCATGGCATCTAAGAATTTGACTAACTTGTCCAGTCTACTCAATCTGGACAATGAGATCGGTACCAGAACAAAGCCACCGAGGCTCGTGTTGGGAGATAACTTCCAAGATTGGAAATTCAGATTCCAATCCTTTGTCAAATACACTGATCCAAAGCTCTGGAGATCCATTGAATAGGGCCCCTTTGTGCCTTCCTACCAGAGTGAGATCAATGGTCCTCTTGTTGCTAAGGATCCTGAATTGTACACTAACAATGACATCTTTATGATGGAAAAGGATGAAAAGGCATATGCATCAATCACAATGGCCCTATCAACTGAAGTAGCTCATGGTTTTAAAGAGCACAAGACCGCAAAGGAACTATGGAATGCCTTGATTGAACGGTTTGAAGGAAATGAAGACATGCGAGAGAGTCGCAAGGATATGTTGAGACAAAGGTTCAACATGTTTAATCACATCAAGGGATAGTCCCTTGAAGCACAGATGAATAGATTCACCCATTTGATGACCGAGATGACAATTTATAGTTGTACATATTTTGATGACAATTGAAATATAAATATACAACAACACATGTGAAATAACAATGTGAAAACAAATGACAAAAACACGTCGGTTGCGATCTGATATCCGCAGATAACAGGAATTAGGTGGCCAACAAATTAGTGAGAAAACAATGTGAAAGTATCCATAACAATGTGAAAACAGTTAGGATTAGTTGAGTCCGTCTGTGAGAAGGAGAAATTCAAACAACAGTTCAGTATCGTTTACGAACGATGAACTGACAGAGTGTTTGCGTGAGTGACGATTCACACAAACATATCTGTGAGTTTAACGTTTCTGAACGACAACTGTAAAATAGAAAACCAAATCAGAAAGTGAAACGTACGATCGTATTCGTACAGTTAACGCCCTGTACGAAAACGAGCGTAAGTTATGTTTTCTGGCGAAACGGCAAAAATAAACAATTACGAATGTTAAAATAATAAAATATAAAATAAAGATAATATTTATTAGGAATTACAACCTAAAAAGAATTTTATAAAACTATTTTACCAAAACTACACGTAATTAACGTTATGTAACGAAAGAACGCAATTTAACGAAACCGATCAAAACCGAACACGCGGGTAAACACCCGGGTATAAAACCCCCACTTTCTTCTTCTTCTCTTTCATTTTTGCAGAAAATTTCTCTCTCTCTTAAAATTCGTCCAAGCCGCTCTCTCTCTACAATTCTTGAACAAAATCAACCATAACTTCTTCATTCCTTAACCAAATCGCGCAAATAATATATCGAAACGATTGTCTCGACAAGGGGAAGCCGGAAATACAAGGGATCGGAACTAGTTCAAGCTAAATCGGCCGGAATCTTAGAGAGAAGGTACGGTGCAGTAGTGTTTTCACTATTCATCATCTTCTTCAGTTTTGAAACGGGTTTTGAGCTAGAAACCGGTTTTAAACACCCCAAATCTCTTAGGTTGAGCACCGAAAATGACTAAGAACTTAAGCCAACCTCTTGTTTTGAAGCTGGGATGTGCAATGGAGGCTGGCTTGGTCGGAGATGGGTAGAATCGATGAAAATCATCTGGGCCTGAGATTCATCGACATTAACAAAATCAACAGCAGTTAAGATCGACCACCCCTTGGTTGATGTTGTTAATATCGATCAATTCAAGGTTCAGAAGATCAAAACTCAATCGATATTGTCCCGGGTCAGAGCTGCTTCATCGATATTGATCCATCTTTGAGATCCAAGTAATTCAGGACAAGAATTAAACAATATGGTTCTTCTTAATAACCTCAAGGGGGATCCGAAGGATAATTCACAGTTTCCGCCTTTGGTTTTTTTTAAATACCTTGTGGGGTATCCTCAGGATTAATTCACGTGTTCCCTCTTTTGGTTCTCGTATGATACCTTATAAGAGATCTTAAGGTAAATGCACGGATTCCCTTTTGGTTCCTGTATGACACCTTATGGGAATCCTAATCCTAGACAACATGTTCCCCTTTTTGGTTCCTGTACGACACCTTATGGGGGATCCTAATCCCAGACAACAGGTTTCCCTTTTTGGTTCCTGTACGACACCTTATTGGGGATCCTAATCCAAGGCAACATGTTTCCCTTTTTGGTTCCTATACAACACCTTATGGGGGATCCTAAGGTTAATTCACGAGTTCTCTCTTTTGGTTCTTGTACGATACCTATTAGGGAGAACTTACTTAAACCCAACTTTGAGCTTCTAAGTTAGCCTTCATTTATGTTGGGTTAAGGTTTATGTGGGAAAATAAAGACTGATGAGCAAAACCACTGAAGCCAGACACATGAATAAAAACGCGGAATGACAAGCCGTGGATGCTTCTCTTCCGATTGAATGACTGCTTCAGTATCGGAAGACCAACAGCAGAAGCTTCGCCAAAAAAGGAACTGCCACTGAACTTATCTACCTCAGAAGACACTAGCTGATCATGACATCTTTGGAAGACAACCATTGCATCGGAAGAAGTCAAATGACTCGGAAGACAATCTCTTCTTCCGAAATAACTGATTACTTAATCATCTTCCGATGATCATCTTCCGAAAGAATAACTACTAAACCCCAGTACAACTACTTCAACCTCGGAAGACCTGAAGACGCTTGAAGACTCTTGTTTCCGTTGTTGTTGACTTTGTATTTGTACTAGTATGTTGTTTCAGTGTCTGTAACAATGTCAGCTATTTGTCTTATTATTTCTTGTCTTGTATCTCAGAATGTTTGGATATTTAAGTCCCAACATTCTCTGAATAAAACGAATTACTTCCCCAAAAATTCCTTGTGCTTTCTATCTGTTCTCTTCTCTCTTTCTAAGCAAGAAAACTAAACAACGAAAATAACCTTGTGTAAAACTTTAGAGGGAGCTAAAACCAAAGCTTTGACTAAGTGTCTAAAGCCTTGAACCTGGTGAAACAGCTACTCCTCGAGGTTTTTGTAGTTCAACAATTGGTATCAGAGCCTTTTCCTTAGTCTTGGTCTAACAATCAAGACTAAAACTCAAAGCTCTCACTGATATCTTGTTGTTTTAGTTTTCTGCATTCTGTCTCTTCTGTCTTTCTATTTTCTTTAAATTTGCAGGAGTTTGGTGTCACACCCCGAGCCGGCGGGGTTGGATCGGAGTCCCCGCCGGGCGGAAGGTTCCCGGGGCGTGATATCGTGGGTGATAATCATGATGATCAGATTGTTTACATAGCATCAACGTTTAAGAATATCTAAAGCACAATCGAATGATATATATAGGATTACAAAGTTAAATTACAATAGATGTTCTGCAATTTAACTAAGTAAACCTAATCAAAAGAATAATGTTTATATCTTGTGTAAGTACAAGATATCAAAAGTAATATGTATCATCAACAAAATATGTGCTTCACCAAAAGTCTACTAGGTCCTCTATCTGGGCAGCCTAGTATGCATATCCAAAAGCTTAAGTTTAAACCTGTCCTTCACCTGAGAAAGCATGTAAAAAGATCAAGTCAACACAACGGTTGGTGAGTTCATGTAGTTTTAGTATTTGTAAAATAGCTTTTGCAAACCTCCTAGGTAAAACCTTAACCTCATTAACAACACCTGTATCATCCAACTCGGTATGCTTATATATAGGGCATACCCCTGAGTCGAGCCTACGACCCGCCCAGACGCCGTCCCACCACATACTAAGTCGCATAGGACATTGTTATTAATGATAATTAAGCATTTTATCTACCGTTCGATTCATCCTTCATCATAGCTTTAGTTTTCTGTTTTCAAAGTTTACAAGTCTATAGCATTCGTATGTAATAGCTTCAATAAGATCGACAAGCATCGTGTTCAAAAGTTTATGATGTTGACCCAAAAGCATTCATGCATCCCCTAGGTAACAACCTTAATCTCATTAACACCACCTGTATCATCCAACTCGGTATGCTTATATATAGGGCATACCCCTGAGTCGAGCCTACGACCCGCCCAGACGCCGTCCCACCACATACTAAGTCACATAGGACATTGATGTTAATGATAATTAAGCGTCTTACCTACCCTCCAGATCGTTTATAGCTTTAGCATTATGTTTACGTTTATAGCATAAGTGAACATTGAGGAATCACTGTATGGCAAGCACTGAGAGGCCATAAGTCTATCCCTCAAGTCCCGACTATGAAGGTCACCCTATGGCAAGCACTGAGAGACCATAATAGGTGCCTTCTAGTCTCGAACTTGAAGAACACCTGAAGGCAAGCACTGAGAGACCAACTATTGTTCTTCAAGTTCCGACTAGGATGAACACATGAAGGCAAGCACTGAGAGACCAACTATTGTTCCTCCATAGCCCATAGTTTTAGCATTCAAGTTTATAGCATTTAAATAGTTTAACAACCGGTAAGGCAAGCACTGAGAGGCCAAACCGTTGTTTAGCGTAATAAGTTTAACAACCGGTGAGGCAAGCACTGAGAGGCCAAACCGTTGTTTTAGCATAACAAGTTTATAACATTCAAAGTTTCACAACCGGTGAGGCAAGCACTGAGAGGCCAAACCGTTGTTTTTGCATAACAAGTTTATAGCATTATGAGCACTTCAAACATTTCGAGCATTTAAGCATGATAAGCATATAGCATTTTCATTGTAGCATTAGCACGTGACATTAGTATATAGCATTAGTGTTAGACTTTAGCATGTAGCATTAGTATTTAGCATTAGCATTTAGTATTACCATATAGAATTAGTATTCAAGCTTTAGTATTGAGCGAGTGGTTTAAGCATATAGTTTATAGCATAAGCATCAAAAATGTAGTTGAAGAATATAGTTTCTAACATAAGCATTAAGAATATAGTTAAGAGTATAGTTTATAGAATAAGTATTAAGAATATAGTTTAAGAACATGGGTTATAGCACAGGCATTACGAATATAGTTTAAGCATCAAGTATGTAGTTTAAGCTTCTCGTTTACACCCTAAGCATCAATCACCAAGTTTAAGCATATTGTTATAGCATAAGCATCGAGTCTCGTAAGCAACCAACCTCTGTTTTCAAGCCTCAAGTTTAAAGTATAAGTCCCAAGTTTATTGCTTTTCAAGTATACTAAGTTTCAAGCATAAGTTTCAAGTTTATGTTTAAAGCATTAAATAACATTTCAATAAAAATGTTTAACATGCTTCTCAGTCCCGAAGTAAAACAAATAAGTTTGAAAAGGGACAAATGAACTCACCTTAGGTCTGAAGTGTTTGACTAAGTAGAATAAGAATATACGCACTCTTTGTTTGCACTTGTTTTGATGTTCACGTTCCTGTATTAATTTCATAATATTTGCAGCTTATGAGTACGTGTTGTATTGATTCGTGTTTGTGTGGGTGTTAGCCTAAAGTAGTCTAACACTTTGGAGTCTCGGTTTTCATTCGGCCCTAAGTCTTTCGTTACAGAGGTTAAGGTCACTTAACCCCATTTAGCTTAATACTAACCTTCTTGTTCATTTGATTTGATCCTTATCCGAATTTGTAATTCTTTTAAGAAACCATGTCTTAAACTTTAAAGAATTTATTAGTTTCAAAACAATACCAGGTTACTAATGGTTTAAGTTGTTAATTCCAAGTCAATTGAACTAAGATCTATTAGTCCAATTACTCGCTCTAGTCTAACTCTTGTGGGCCTAATTCACTTTGGGCCGAATGCGATTGGTCCTGAAATCGTTTATTTGAGTAAAAACCCACTTAAATGTTTAAGTCGTGTAGTGGGCCTAGAGGATTGATTGGGCCATCTAAGCTATTAATTGGATCGAGTTAGGGATTATGGACTTGGTAGTGTTATTGAGCCAATTAGTGAGACCATGGGCCCATTGGGCCAACATGGGCCAAAGTGTTTCAATTCATTCTAATTGAATATTCTATTGGGTCGAGGGGAGTCACATGGGCTGAATAAAACATCATGGGCCATGGGCCGATTGGGCCTGTTCAGAAAAGTGGGCCGAAATAATGACCATGGCCAATTGGGCCAAGTAGAGTATTGGGCCGCATCAAGTTTCTATCTGGGCTAAGCAAGATCGCATGTGGCTGATTAAAAGGCGATTGGACCTAACACAAGATTATCAGGGAACATGGCTTCGGGTGAACAATTTGACATAGCTATTATGTTTTGTTTAAACCAGCCGAGAGATGTAGCCCCATCATCCAGCGAACCCTTGGTTCAGAAGAGTTAAGGTTCGTCTCTGATGGAGTGGGGTTCGGCTAAGTGACTTGGCACAAGGTTCGTGACATCCCAGGTGGAGGGTTCGTAGCCTGACATGGGTTCGTTGGCAAGCTTCGCAGTTGATAGGTTCGTGAGCCTAAAAAGGGTTCGGCTGAGTGAGTTCTCACGAACCCTGGTTCGTGCCCAGCACCAACATCGACTCCTACCCCCTGTCTAGCTCATCTGCATGGTGTTGCTGCGTCTCAACATGTTCACGAAGGGTGGGGTTCGAAGGAGAAAACTAGTACCCGGTTTTTGTGTGTGTGCAGTCAACAAATGGGTTAAAACCCTAATTTTCGTGATTTTCAAACGCAATTACCTCCAAAATGGCTGGACAAAAGTGTAGATCGACTGTACTTTCCAGTAGAGGGCTTCAAGATCTTCGCGTGGGCGCAAGAATCACTCGAATCGGCCAAGAAACGAAGAAGTTATGAGCGATTGAAGTTGGGATCTTGATTGAATATGGGGGTGACGGGTTGAGAGGATTTGAGAGAAAGAGATTGTATAAAAATAAAAGAAATAAAGCATTTGGTGCTTTTATACTCCCATGGGTATCCGGGTTCGTTTCGGTTGCTCGGTTCACGGTTTTGTCGCGTATCCGGCACGTCACGCGCATTTTTCATAACTTATTAAAAAGAATTATTTTTAGTAGTTTGAATGTTATTAAAGTTTTAATAATTATCTTAAATTTCATTTAAGTGAGTTATTTATCGAATTTAATTATTTTTACGCGTTTCGAATTCGTGCTTCGTAAGTTTTCTTCGCGATTTAATAAAATAGTTAAATTTAAATTATCTTTTGATGAGTTTCAAAATTGTAAAATAAGAAATATTATATTTCTTTAAATTTATGATCGTTCGTGTCATTATTCGTTTTCGTTATCGTTTCATCAGATCGCGTCACCATCGCGTGTATTCGTTCGAATCGTCATTCTAACGAACACGTCGATGGTTTGGCTTTCCGATTCTTGTTTTCTACTGTTAAGTCATTATTTCAGAACGTTAAACTATCAGAATTATTCGTACAGATCGTCACCTATACGAATAACTCGTCGGTTTAGCATTCCGTAACAATAACCGTTAAGGTTTTATTTTGTTTAACCTCACATACGTTTATGCAGCTAATGTCACATCAAGTATTTATGTTCCAACACTGTGTCGTCTGACATGTCTCTGACTGTTAAACCCTAAGGTTTAAGTCAGATTCAGACAATCATTTAATAGTTTCACGTTAATCAGAAATGTATCATTAGCATAACATAGTTTCCCGTGATGTGTACCTGAGTTACTGTACATGCTTACTGTTACGATTTACTGTTCCGGTGACGATTCCGGCACAGATGTTACATTTGGTTTTTGAACTAAACTGTGTTCAAAAATCATTCTAACAAATCACTTTGAGAACTCATCACTCGTTGATTTGCTCATAACTATTTGTGAACCAATGGCAGAGACATTCACCCTAGACCCTCATAACACTGGTTCTGCCACAAAGCCACCAATCTTGGTTAGGCATCAATATAACAGTTGGCAGAGACGGATGTTACACTTCCTGTCCAATAATCATACAAGATGTTGGAAGTCTGTCATGTTTGGACCGCATAAACCTACGGTCCTAGACACGGAGACTGGAGAGAATGTCCCGAAAGATCCTTGGAATTACACCAAAGGAGATTACCATAAGTTGGAGCTTGATGCAAAGGCACATGCTCAACTGGCTATGGCCCTTCCTAATGAAATATACTATGGTCTTCTTCACCACGAGTCTGCTAAATACTTGTGGGATGCTCTAAAAGAGCAATTCGGTGGCACCAAAGATGTTGTGGCTAATACCAGGGAGATATTAGCTCAACAATACGTGACATTATCCCAACTAAATAATGAGTCACTGACTCAGCAGTTTGAACGATTCACTTCTCTCTTAAGTAATTAAAACTAGGTGGTCAAGTGTACCCCCTGTCTCTGTTCTGAATCGTTTCTTGAGATCTCTGCATGAAAAATGGAAAACTTATTCCATTGTCATGAGATCCTCTCCAGACTTTGGCAAACTCTTGCTTACCCAGCTCCATGGTAAGTTGCTCACCTTTGAGGGATAGATTGAACAGAAAAGAAAGCTAATAAAGTCTGGCAAATCAACTGATGAGTATGTTCAAGGGAACACAACTCTTCTAAGTCATAACTGTGAGACAAATGATCAGGGTTATGATGAATTCATAGACATAACCACTGGCATCACTTCTTCTTCTTCCTGTGACGAACACTTTCCTATTTCTGATTATCTGTGCCTTATCATGGATGATCTCCATCAAGTTCCAAGTGATGACTCGGAAGAGATGGACATTCTTCACCAAATGGCCCTCTTGAACCAAAGAACGAATAAGTTCTACAAGAGGACCGGAAGGAAATTTCCTGGTATTCATGGGAAGACCAGGTCCGACCTAAAAAAGGCTAAGGTCCAATGCTATATATGTCATGGCGCTGGACCCTTTGCCAGGGAATCCAAAAATGCTCCCAACTCAAATTCTTCACCGTATGTGACCTTCCCTAACTCACAATCACATACTTCTTCTACACCTTTCTCTTTTTCTTCTTCCACATCTTTCAGAAGGCACAACAATTCTCAGGAGTCAGCACACAATGTACAGACCCCTCCTCCTACCAATGTACAATTTGTACAAGCTGCCAATGGTAGCATGTACCAACTTACTCCTGCATCTCTTCAAATTGTTGCACCATCCCCTTCTCAAATAAGTGTACCAGGCCCTGTTGTCCAGTCCCCTTCTTCTAGTCAACTGGCTCTTTTCACTCAAGAGTACGTAGACTGGAGCAGCCTGCCTGAAGATGTAGGCTATGCCCTCATCACCTCTGAACCAACAGATTTCGCTCTCATGGCTGTTGGTGACGACTGTTCTCCTTCTGAACAACCTGCTGCAGACACTACTGATGCACATGTATCGTTTTCTACTCTAGAAAAACTATGTACCGATGCATGCATATAGGCTTTTTCAAAAATAAAGAAAGCCCACATGTTTCTTCAACAACAAAATCAGGAATTGGAGCAACTTCTAGATAATAAAAATTCTAAAATAGAAAAATTAATAAAGAGTAAAGACAGTCAAATCTCAATCCTAATGACTGAAAAATCTAACCTACAAGCTCTATTTGATTTGCAAAATGAAAAATATGCAGCTTGTAGAGATGAATTGTCTCAGACCAAGGTCAACTTTGACAAGTGGGTTGAATCCTGCAAAGGGTTCAAAATGCTTTTAAGTAAGGAAGTTCATAGCAAGGCCAAATTTGTAATCAGGTATAATCATACTAGTCCTCCAGAGGACTATACCCCAATTGACAATTAAATAAAAGAGACTGATTCTGAGCCCATCCATAAAAATCACACCTCCAAGAGTGTACCAACCTAGGCAGTTTCCTACGTTTGTTTATCCCACTGAAACTAACGTTGAAAAACTGAAGGAAACACACTTGGAAAGTGATCAAAATAATAATTCTTTTGAACAAACTGAGATTGCTCCAACCATGAGCTCTACTCAAAGTTCGGAGGGTACAATTCTTCTTGAAACCTCTGATAATCATGTTGCCCGCCTTGACAAAGGAAAGAGGCCCATGATTGACAACAGATTTCCTCCTCATCCTCATCCACCCTATCCAATAATGAAAGCAAATAAGCCTTTCATCCCCAACTACTCCTCTGTATCTCATGCTTGTCTAAAGTGTTTCAAGTATAATCACACTACTGAAAATTGTTGGACAAAAAATCCCTTGGAGAAAGCCCATGATTGACAACAGATTTCCTCCTTCTCATCCTCATCCACCCCATTAAATAATGAAAGCAAATAAGCCTTTCATCCCCAACTACTCCTCTCTATCTCATGCTTGTCTAAAGTGTTTCAAGTATAATCACACTACTGAAAATTGTTGGACAAAAACTCCCTTGGAGAAAGCTAGAGACAAACTGAATGCTGAAAGATTGAAAGCCGAACAGGTTTCCTCATCTAATGGGAACCTCCCTAATAAGATGAAGAAATCAAAGAAGACTAATAGATCTTCAGTTAACAGTTCAATAAGATCTAACTCCCATCCATCTCTTCGCTTGTCTTCTCCTCCATCAGCTTCTCCTGGGCCATCCATCCTTGGAACACCACCTTCTTATCCCATGGTGACTCCTGCTGCCCATTCTCCTGCTGATGCGAACCCTTCTTCCGTGGATTCACAAATCAATATCATGCATCAAATAAGCTATTGCATACTCAGCAAAACAAATAAGCATCTTCTCTTTCTTCTAAAAATAAAACAAGACCCATAGCTAACCTATTGCAATTAATTCTCATGTGCAGCGACCTTCTTCAAACCAAAATCATTTATGGTATGTGGACAGTGGAGGCTCCAATCTGTCACACACCGAGCCGGCGAGAACGGATCGACTTTCCCGTCGGGCGAAGGTTCTCGGTGCGCGATATCGTGAGTGATAATCGTGATGATCAGATTGTTTACATAGCATCAATGTTAAGAATAAGTAAAGCACAATATAACATTAAACGAGGATTTCAAAGTTAAATTACAACTGTTAATGTTTGATAATTTAACTAAGTAAACCTATCAAAAAAATCAGATGTTTTCTATCTTGTATCGGTACAAGATATCAAAATAGTTTCACAGCGTTCATCAAATCATGTGCTTTTCAAAATATACTAAGTCCTCTAACTGGGCATCCTAGTATGCATTCCTTAGCCTTAGCTTATTCATGTACGTCACCTGAGAAAGCATGTAAGAAAACAAAGTCAAAACAATGGTTGGTGAGTTCATGTAGATTTAGTATTTGAAAAATAGTTTTGCAAACCTTTCCGATAAATCTTAACCTCATTAACACCACCAGTATCATCCAACTCGGTATGCTTAAATATAGGGCATACAAAAGGGTCGAGCCTACAACCCGCCCAGACGCCGTCCCAACACATACTAAGCCACACAGGACATTGCTGTTAATGATAATTAAGCATTTTTCCTACCATTCAATTCCATCATAGTTTCAAGCATCCTGTTTAGAAGTTTAAGATATCTACCCAATAGCATTCCCAAATCCCTTTGGTAACAACCTTAATCTCATTAACATCACATGTGATATCCAGATCGGTATGCTTATATATAGGGCATACGAAAGGGTCGAGCCTACAACCTGCCCAAACGCCATCCCACCACATACTAATCCACATATGACACTGTTGTTAATGATAATTAAGCGTCTTACCTACCATCAAATTCCATTATAGCTTAAGTGTTCTGATTATGAGTTTCAACACGCACAAAGTAGTATTTAAGCATCAAGTTTTTGAGAGTTACCATTATGGACAGCTGAACACCCTAAGGAATTCTGCATCCGTCCATAACGGAACTAAGTAGGACTCGCGACATTGGTGTTTTGATAAAGGAGTCTTCAAGTAAACACAAAGTCAACTAGAAGAGACCAAAATCATCCTAGTCACTCGTCACAACCATGAGTGAATCAAGAAGAACACTGAATGACTAGTAGGGCTTGACCTCTGTCAAGACGCGGCGGCCAATCAGTCTGTCTTACATGATTCCGACAACGAAGAGCACTGATGACTAGTCGGGCTTGACCAATGTCTAGACGCGATGGCCAAACAGTCTGTCTTACGATGTCCGATAGCTTAATCATACAAGTTTATATCATTCACATAGCTTTACTGATGACTAATAGGGGTTGACACATAGGTCAACACGCGGCGGTCAATCAGCCTGTTGTCTGAGCATTCCAATTATATCAAGCATCCAAGTGTTTCAAGTATTCCAAGCACATCAAGCATTCAAGTGTTTCAGGTATTTCAAGCATTTCGAGCATTCAAGTGTTTATAGCATTTCAAGTATATCAGTCTTTATAGTCTTTTGAGCAAATGAGTCTTTCTGAGTTTAATTTTTCAAGCTTACATAGGTATAGTTTTCAAAGTATTCCTAGTTTTAGTATTTGTTCTTTCTTATGTACATAAAAGCTTCGAGAGTTTTAAGCAAATAAGTATAAGTATAAACAACATTAGCATTAAGATTAAGAGTAAAAGATATTAACTTTTAAATTAAGTGTATGAAGTATTAGCAATTAGAGTAAGTGTATACTGCTTTAGCCTTTAGAACGAATGTATCAAGTATTAGCATTTAGCGTGAGTGTTCAAAGCCTTAGCATCGAGCATGTAGTTTAAGCATAGAGTTTATAGCATAAGCATCGAGCGTATAGTTTAAGCATAGAGTTTATAGCATAAGCATCGAGTATATAGTTTAAGCATAGAGTTTATAGCATAAGCATCGAGCATATAGTTTAAGCGTAGAGTTTATAGCATAAGCATTGAGCATATAGTTTAAGTGTTAGTCTCTAGCTCCCAGAATGAGAGTTACAAGCTTAGGTATTAGTATCAGTATCATGAATAAGTGTAAAAGCATTTAATAAACATTTCAATAATTGTTTAAAATGTATAACATGCTTCTCAGTCCCGAGGTAAAAACAAATATGTTTGAAAAGGGACAATGAACTCACCTTGTTGTTGAAGTGGTTGACTAAGTATAAACAAGAATACGCGCGCTCGTTGTTGTGGTTGTGGTAGTATTCACGATCCTGTATTGATTTCACGTTGTTTGTGACTTGCAAGAATAATTGGTAATTTATTTGTGTGCGTGTATGTGTTAGCCCTAAGTTGGCTAACACTCGTGAGTCTCGGTCTTGGTCTTCATTCGGCCTTGATCCATTCTTGAAGTTTCAAAACCTTATTATAATATGTTCACTACTTGTAATTGTAGAATTTTATAAATCAGCCTAAGTGTTATCATAGGGTTATAATTTATTATTCCTTGTGTTGTTTTTGTTAACTCAACATGATTTATTACATGGTTAATTTACGACCATGCAATTTCTTTTCTAATAACCTCCATGTCCTAAGTTTTAATGAATACAATAAATCTCCCATTTTATCATCTTTATAGTAAAACAAATTGTCAAGGCCCACACATGATTATTCAATCGTTTTAGTTTGAAAATGTGTTTTGTATCATATGGGTCGAATTATACGTAAATGGGCCGGTTCAATCTCATGGGCCGAATGTTAAAGGTTTGGGCCATCTAATTTTTGATTGGTTCACATGGGTTGTGGGCCTCACATGGGCCAAATGGGGCTGCTTGGGTCGACCAGCATGTTGGCCGGATAATTGGGCTGAACAAGGGGCATGGGCTGTTAGGGATTTCTTGATTCAATTGGGGTTGTTGGGCTAAGTTCTTCAATGTAGGTCAACCTATTGGATTTAAACCGTTCGAAAGGAGAGATGGCATCAAGTCATCAACTTCCAGCGAACCTGTTTGTCACCTCTCCATAGGTTCGGCCATGATTGGGTTTGGCAATCTAAGGTTCGGCCAGAGGTTCGGTCAAAGGTTCGGTGTAGCCAGGGTTCGGGTGATTCAACATGGTT
Source organism: Mikania micrantha (assembly GCA_009363875.1). Classification (NCBI taxonomy): domain Eukaryota; kingdom Viridiplantae; phylum Streptophyta; class Magnoliopsida; order Asterales; family Asteraceae; genus Mikania; species Mikania micrantha. The sequence continues at coordinate 34,015,032 of CM018694.1, read as the reverse complement.
CGCCCAGATGAGGGTTCGGCGATGCAGCTCACACATAGGTTCAGCAGAGGGTTCGCCCATGCAGCTCACGCATAGGTTCGGCAGAGGGTTGATAGGTTCGCCCTTGTCCATTTCTGCACAGGTTCGGTCATCAGTTTTGCCCAGCTAACCCAAGGTTCGGCTGGTGGGATTCGCCACAACAGGTTCGCCCGACACGAGGCTAGTTTCGTGAGCCATACATGAGGTTCGGTTAGGCCTTGCAACTCCCACGAACCTGTGTGGGTTCTTCACCATCATCCAACTTCGAACCTTTGGTTTGGGTATTCCCATGGTGCTGCTACATGCAGACAAGTCCTCGAGAGGGTTGGGTTCGAAGGAGTTAATATAGGACCGGCTAGATGAGTGTGAGTTGAACAAAGCATAGGAAACCCTATATTTCATGAGTTTGATGGCTTCATACCTCGGATTTCGCTGGATAAAACCTCAGATCGATTGTACTTCCTTGTAGAGGATGTTGAGAGCTTCGTGTGGACATCAAGAACGTCCGATTTCACCAAGAAACGAGTGAGATATGGAGGTTTGAAGGTTGATTATTCTAGAGAGAGAGGTTCGGGAATGAGGTTGTAGAGTGAGATATGATAGAAATGAGGGTGAAAGCCTCATTTAAGGCTTTAAATACCCCGAGGGTATTCGGGTTCGTTTCGGTTGCTCGTTTTTCGTCTCCGTTGCGGTTACGGATTGTTATGTGCGTGTTTTATAAACTAAAATAAAAGAATTTAGTTCTAACTGTGTGAAAGGTGGTTATTCCTAGTAAATCTTTCAGATTAGCTTTTCTTGAATTATTTATCGTAATTTGTTATTTTCACGCGTTTCGTTAACTCGCGTCACCATTTCGCGTATTATATGTATTTTAATTAAATAACTTTATTATCAAAATCCCTAAAAGATTGTGATTCCTAATAAGTATTTAATGTTCAAATTTCTTAAATTATTATCGTTCGTTTCTTCGTTCGTTATCGTTTCGTCAGAACGTGTCGCCTTCGCGCGTATTTGTTCGAATCGTCACCCGAACGAACACGACGTTGGATTCACTTTCTGACTCTTGTTTTCTAATGTTCAGTCATCATTTCAGAACCGTTAAACTTTCGGATTTATTCGTACAGATCGTCACCTATACAAGTAATTCGTCGGTTTAGCATTCTGCAACACTAACCGTTATAGTTTTATTCTGTTTAACCTCGCATACGTATACACATAATGGCATTAAATCAAGCATCTGTGTTTCAGTTCGGTGTTGTCTGATGTGTTTCTAACTGTTAAACCATGAGGTTTAATTCAGATCTTACAACAATAACATAATAGTTTAGTGTCAAGCATCAAGTATCAATAGCATATGCATAGTTTCACGTAGTGTGTACCTGAGTTACAGTGCAAGTTACTGTACCGGTCACCATTCCGGTAACGTTTCCGGCACGGATGTTACAAGGCACAAGACAGGATGCAGATCCATTTTAAATAACTTCATTCCAAAGAATGGAGGATCTGTTTCCTTTGGAAATAATGCAAAAGGTTGGAAAGTAGGGTCTGGTTCTCTCCTGGTGGAAAACTGCACTTCAAAGATGTAAGCTTAGTTGAAAATCTCAAGTTTAATCTCTTGAGCGTTTCTCAACAAGCTAACAAAAACTTTAGTTCATTTTTCACCAAGGACAGTTGCAAAATTCTTTCTCCTGAAATAAAGATCTTAATTGATCAACACACCTTGGTAAGGGCCAAAAGAAGTGGAAATGTTTACGTTGTAGACATAACCACTGATTCTCAAACATCCTCTCCTACTTGTTTGATAGCCAAATAATCATCTTCTGAAACTGCTCTTTGGCAAAGAAGATTCAGTCATCTTAACCACCACTCTCTTCATAAGCTTTCTACCCTTTCTTTAGTAAGAGGATTACCTTATAAAGAATTTCACTTTGAAGGTCAATGTGAATCTTTCTTATAGGGAAAGCAACATAAAACATCACATAAGTCTATTAAGGAATCCAAAAAAACTAACTGTCTTAATCTGCTTCACATGGATCTGTTTGGTCCAGTGAAGGTAGCCAGTTTTGCAAGAAAGAGATATTGTTTAGTTGTTGTGGATGACTACTCAAGATTTTGCTGGACCTTCTTTCTCTTCAGCAAAGATGAGACTTCTGATAAAGTAATTGCCCTTATCCCCCAACTTGAAAGACAATTTGGTCTTCCTGTCAAAACAATAAGGAGTGATAATGGGACTGAATTCAAGATCCAGGTTCTTGATAAGTTCTGCATCTCTAATGGAATCCTCAAACAATATAGTGTTCCTAGAACTCCCGCTCAAAATGGAGTTGTGGAAAGAAAGAATAGGACACTTATTGAAGCTGCAAGAACTATGCTTGCAGATTCAGGATTGCCTTTATCCATTTGGGCTGAGGCAGTAAACACTGCTTGCTATGTCTTAAACAGAGTTCACATTGTGAAAAGACATAACAAGACTGCCTATGAAGTCCTTCATAACATAAAGCCTCTCATTTCTTTCTTTAAAGTCTTTGGGTGTCCGTGTTTCATTTTGAACACAAAAGACTCATTATCCAAGTTTGCTGCTAAAGTTGACTCTGGATATTTTGTTGAATATTCTCAGACCTCTAAGGCTTATCGAGCTTTCAATCTCAGGACCAAAATTATTGAGGAAACTATTGATTTCAAATTCAATGAATCTGCATCAACTTCATCTTTCCCTTCTGCTCCTGATGACCTCTTCGATCTTGAAAGCTTCATCTACATCTCTTCTACCCCTTCTTCTTCTCCTTCTTCAGAATCATGTCAAACTTCTGAAGATCTATGTAACATCAGTGCCGGAACAGTAGGAAAGTACTGTAGATACAGGTACGGAATATGTTGATATAATATTCAGTGTTGATATTATATGAAACCATAGATGTTAACAATGTACAAACTCAACATTTACAAACAAGACACACAGATACGATACTGACATGAGCCAAGATGCAAAACTATGATGCTAAAATATGATGTGAACTTATACGTGCTTATTAGATAGGACTTTATTATGTATAAATGTTGGTGCACGAAATGTCCCTAGTTCAGTTTTGTATGATCTTTTGATGTATAAAGTTTATGTCATTAATGAAATCAGTATTTCTATCTTGTTCTTAATGTTTATTTTTGTTTATATGTTTTTCATTATGTTTAACTTTGATTTGAAATGCCCTATAGACCCATTCGGGTGAACGACTCTAAGAATGAAGTCATTCAGTCGAATGAATGCTTACAGAATGTCTAGGGCGATCGAATGAGTCACCCGCATGACTCATTCGCTGTTCCAAGCTCATTCGGCTGAACCATTCGCCGAATGTGTTGTTTCAGCTACTCATTCGGCCGAATGAGTACAATATATAAATACTAGTTCAAACATATTCAAACCTAACTTTTCCAAGCCCTCATTCTTCCCAGAGCACTCTAGTGTCAAACCCTAGAAGTTTTGAGCGGTTCTTACCTGTCCAAGTTCGATTCTAATCCCATGGTGTTCTATCTTGCATCAAACGTTCATCCTTCACCTTCAGATCAGCACGGGTGCTGTTGGTTTCGATTGGAAAACCCTGGAATAGGATTCCGCACTATTCCAGAGGTTGTTGAGCAGATCTCCATTGGAACCGGGTTGTTTCTGGGCTCCTAGTTAGTCTTACAAAGTGGTATCAGAGCTTTGGCTCTTGATTCTGCTCCATTTGCATTCCAAATCATTGAATCAGATATTGGGTGTTCGAGATCTGAAAAACCCTAGGTTTCTTACCCTACAAGTCACAGTTTTATTGAAAATCCGTGGGTTTTTGTGGTTGTTTTGTCAAATCGTTCATCCCAATTGATTGGTAATCATGTCTTGATGTACTGTACCAAATTTGGTGCTTAGATCTGGTCTAAATCGAAAGTTATCGATATTTTAACAGCTGAAAACCCCAGATAGCCCGAATGAGCTACCTGACCGAATAGATCACCCGAATCACCTTCTTTCGGCCGAATCAGCCTCATTCACCGAATAGCTCTCTTTCGCTTACTCATTCTCCGAATACCTCCAGTCGGTTGTCCACTCATTTGCCAGATCCATTCATTCGACCTTGTTGTCATTCTGAGTTTCTCATTCGGCCTGTTATTCATTTTTCTTAAATCATTTGCCCAAACCAGGTCATTCGCCAAGTTCAATCTCTTTCGGTCCCCGACATTCGGCCAAATCAGATTCATTCGGCCATCATATTTCAACATTTTTCTAAGTGTTGGACACTTTTGATCTTGACTCTATGGAGGACTTAGCCTTGATGGCTAACCTGAATCATCATATTCAGACCCTGTTGCTCAGTGAGATAGAGACAGGGAACTCTAATAAAGCTCCTAAGCTGCTTTCATTAGATGATTATCCCCATTGGAAGTACAGGATTGAAATCCACATCAATGGAGTTGATACTAACTTGTTGACGATGATAGAGGGTGGTTATCTGAGACCTCTCAATGAAGATGGAACTCAAATGTTAGTCACACGGATGACTGAACCACAGAGGAAGCTATATTACTATGAGAAGAAAGCATATGCTATTTTGTCCCAGTCCATTGCAACTGATATCTTTCATCAGTTCAGACAGTTTACATCTTCTAAGTTTCTATGGGATACTTTACAGCAGAGATACGAGCGAAATGATGCGCTGAAGAACATCAAGTCAAAAGCTTTAAGGAAGGAATTCAACATCCTCATGTATGTGGGAAACGAGTCACTGGATGATCTGATTGCAAGATTCTACCATCTTCTGAGTGACTTGTTTAATCATCAGGTCAAGACTACAACTCAGGAGAAGATTCAGTGCTTCGCAGATGCCCTACCTCTTAAGTGGGAGTCTTTTCTTATGGTTCTAAAGCAGAATGAGATGATGGCAAATATGGACATCAATGATTTCATCCAGAAGTTTAAAGAACAGGAAATTCAGAACAAGTGGAAGGCTAAGAGAGTTGCTAAAGTTCAGAAACCCTTCGCTGTATTATTCTACACCTACTGTAGAGAGGGCCTCGTCTCATGCTCCATTGATGTGACATCCAGAATCTGATCGTCCGGCAAGTCCGTACGATATGTGTACTTTCACAATTTACCGTGTGTAAATACAATGCATAAACAGCGTATGTGATAACATAGCTCTGAATACAAGAAACAGTTGTACGTATTTATGTGAAAACATAAATACCGTAAGTACAACGACTCACGATAAACAATAGTTGTTTGTATCTAGGTGAAAACTTAAGTACAATTAATACAACGAATCAAGAGAAACAACAATGTACAACTAAACAACAAGAACATGTCGGTTGCGATCTGATATCCATAGATGACAGGAATCAGATGGCCGATGAATTGGTATGAAAACAATGTGAAAACAAGAACTTTAGTCTAGTCCGTCGGTGAGGAAACACAATTCAGAACATAAATGCAGTGTTATTTCAGAATAATGAACTGACAGTGTGGTTGCGTGGGTGACGATTCACACAAACACATCTGTGAGCTTAATGTTCTGAAATAATTACTGAAAAGGAGAAAACAAAAGTCAAAAAGCCAAACCCTCGTCGTGTTCGTTCGGGTGACGATTCGAACGAATACGCGCGAAGGTGACACGATCTGACGAAACAGTTAAAATAATCGGTTTCGAAAAAATAATTCAAGAAAATAATATGAAAAAGATTTACTAGGAATAACCACTTTCCAAACAGTAAAAATAAATTCTTTCTATTTAAAATCTGTAAACGCGCGCGTAAAGATCCGGAAACGCGAACCGAGCAACAAAAACGAGTTCAAACACCCCCGGAGTATAAACACTCTAAATGAGGCCATTTTCCTCATTTCTCTCTTCCCACTCTCTCACTAAAATCAAATACCCGGTTCTCCTCTCTCTCTAGATTTTGAACTTCAAATCATTATATCTCACTCATTTCTTAATGAAATTGAGTGGTTCTTGAACCTAAACGAAGCTCTCGACCTCCTATACAAGAAAGTACAACCGATCTGAGGATTTATCCACTGAAATTCGAGGTATTGGACTAAGAAATCGTGAACAACTTGGGTTTTTGTACCCTTTGGTCGAACAATGTTGTTAGTCGGTTACAAACCTTCCTATTCGAACCCTACACCTCCTGGAAACCATCTTCGCATAACATAGCCATGGAAGCAGCCCAACAACTGGTGAAGTTTGATGGAGATGGTGCCGAACGACTGCTGGTTCGGGGAGAAGCTAGGCTGGCAGAACCCTCGACCAACCGAACCTTGGGTGAGCTGGGCAAAAAGGCAGCTGACCCTGCTATCAGCCGAACCCTATGCTGCGAACCAGCATAGCCGAACCTCTCCTCAACCGAACCTCTTGAATGGAGAACCTTAGGAACCACGAACCTGGGGTGGTCACCGAACCCATTAGGGAGCGACGAACCAGATGGGGGGGAGGAACTTTTGATCACCGAACCTATGAGCACCGAACCATGGACGAGCGAACCAGTGCGGGCGAACCTATGTACCACGAACCTAGGGTCTATCAACTTGAGAGGTTCGCCGAACCTGGTGTCACGGCTGAACCCAGGGTTGCTGATTACTAGGTTCGTTGGCTCAATGACATCGAACTTGGTTTAATCGAATTATGGTGTGGCTTGACTTAGAACTTTCACCATTCGACTCAAGCAATATCCTAATCGGTTTAGGCTCAGATGCTTGGCTCACATGACTAATCTGACCCACATTGGTTCGGCCCACATTGACACATTCGGCCTAAGGTTAATTGGTTCGGCCCACTTGGATTTGGTGGTTCATGACTTGATTCAGCCCATAATTGTTAACTAGCCCAATAGCTTGGCCCACATATCATGTCCACCTATTTGGTCAACACAAAATCATTCGGCCCATATACATACTATTCGAACCACATGATTAAAGATACAAACCAACACTCTAAATCAATGGGTAGGAAAAGATACGCATGGGAATTATAGGTTTTACTACAAAGGTGATGGATTTGGGTCTAACACATGTTACAAACTCAATATATTAAGAATTACAAGGGTTTCGCCTAATTATTTAATTATTATGTAATAAGGGCTTTAGAAATAACAAGAACAACATGTGGGGTTTAAACTATAAACCTAAGTTATTCTTGGGTTTACTTACTAAGTCTCATATCAAGACCATTAATTAGCACATAATGGCAAAGTTTTGGAGATTTCAAGAACGAGTTAAAGCTAAACACACAACCTAAAGACATATTATCATAATGAACAATAACAATGGAATCGGGGTCGAATGATGACCAAGACCAAGGGGGTTAGTCAACTCTAGGGCTAACACCTACACGCACGCAAGTCACTACAATTTATACTTATAAGTACATACAACGTGAAATCAATACAGTATCGTGAAAACAACAAAAAGTACAACAACGAGCGCATGCATTCTTGTTAGGCTATGTCAACCACATCAACAGCAAGGTGAGTTCATACGCCCCCTTTTCTAATCTTAACTGATTTTAAACTCTCGGGGCTGAGAAACATGCTAAATCTTTTATTTATTTAAAAGTTTAGTTTAACAGAATGCTTATCCTTTGATTTAGATAATATTGCTTGACTTATTATCATTTATCATTGTATTGCATGCTTGTATGATCATATTATGACAGAGACAACTAAGATGAATATGATAATATAATTTCATAAATCATCAACACAATAGAATAATGTAGTTGTAAGATTTTATCTTATAACACATAATTATTCTTACAAGAACAAACAATGAGATTATCACAAGTGAACATGATGACAACAACAACAACAAACATGAATGATATGAAGATAACATATCTTCATAATATCATTCAACATCGGAGTTAGTTAAGTGTAATATGATTAGTTCTATAACACTTAATTTACAACTCAATGCAAATTACCAGATAACATGAAACAAGTATCATCCACCACCTGAGTCGACTAAGTGTAGTAAGACTAGCTCTTACAACACTGTAGTGGCAACAGGGTGACTATATGGAACAACAAAAATGATAATGATGATAATGTACCTTCATGATAACAACATCATTCACACAACAACTAACATTGTATTATAAGACAAGATCTTATACAACTTTGTTAACAACAACGAGAACACACAACATTGAGAACAAACAACATTGGTGAACACAATACAATTGATTACTATTGAACTGTCTGCATTATATCATTTCAATCATGTGCCATGTATTCAAGTTTGATCATTGTAAGTCCCTTCACAAATCGCTGACCAGTTAATTTGACGTGACTAAACCGACGATAGCATAGTGGTACCATAGGTTTGACAAACCTCTAGCTTGTAGGGCTAGTATGTTTATCGTAATCTCATTTGGCCAGTAACGTATGACTGGTGATAGGGCGACGAACAGTCAGGGTCTGGAAAGCGACACATGGTGATATAAATCTGCAATTGTATTGTAATTAATCCATCGTTTCCTTTTGTCTAGTAGACTGAGGAATTTATTTTCTCTCATGTCGTATTGCTAGTAACGGTTTCGATGAGGCCTACGGTAATACAAAGTGGTAGAGGTAAATCGGATGCATTGAAATATGATTACGTGAGGATTGCAATGGATTCCTTTTAGGATCTATGCACTTCAAGTTGAGAACATATGACAATTGGTTGACTAACACTCTTAATATTAAAAGTGATTAACAGTTAACCCCACAAGCAATAGAATAATAACAAGGATTGGATTGAAGCAATCTATTTTCCTTAACACATTGAGGGTTTATCAATACTTCGGTTTGATAACTAAACCCCTCCTATTATATTATTCTACATATGATACAATGAGTGATGAACTCAAACGAACGGGTGAAATGAAAATGGGGATCTATAGTTGTATTGCAAGTGGTGTTAAGTCCTAATAGGTATGTGGTGGGATGGTGGCTAGGGCTTGTTCCCCCACATATGCCCTATATATAAGCATAGCTAATAGGATGAGATATCACTTGCAAATATAACTATGGAGAGGCCATTGTGTGAACGAGTGAATCAAACAACTTACAAGTAACATGTATGACATGGTGATTGTGTATGTGATCAATTCAAGGTTTTCAATTATCAAACTTATGAGCTCACCAACCTAGTGTTGACTTTGTTTAAATGCGTGTTTTCTTAGGTGACGAACAGGTTTAGTCATCAGACATTCAGGGACATAGCTAGTGGACTTTTAGAAGACCTAGCTACATTTTGTGTCATGCATATTTTGGAATGACAAAATAATGAATCATCTTTTGTAGATCTTGTAAAGTTACAAGATAGAAACACTTTGATTCTTTTGGGATAGATTTACTTGGTTAAATAATGAGGAAACAATGTAATTTAACTTTGTAATTCTATATCATTGTCATGTTATCATTTCTCAATTATATATCATGCGCTATGCAAACAATCTGATCATTGTGATTATCAAACGATATCACGCCCCGGGAACCTTCCGCCCGACGGAAAAGTCGATCCAGCCCGCCGGCTCGGGGTGTGACAATTGAAGACTGCTTTTGTCTCTCAAACTACTGAAGCTCCATCTTCCAATCAGATTCATTATAGTCAATCTTCTTCATTATCCAGTTCTCATAAAGAAAGTAGTGAACCAGTCACCAGTCTGAAGACAGACAACTTTGATAAAGTGACTGTAGAGGTGGCAAAGGAGCATATGGGTCTTCTATCTACTCTTGTTAGCTCCTATGATGAATTAGTACAGGACTGATTGGCAATCCTTACTTGACTAATTATGATTATTCTCATATTGATCCGGATGACATGGAGAGGATTGATATCATGTGGGCTCTGGCTAATGCTTTGAGAAGAGCAAAGGATTTTGTGAAAAGGACTGGCAAAGACATCAATCTGAATGAGGATTCTAAATTTGGTTTTGACATGGCATCTGTCACTTGCTACAATTGTGGGGAGAAGGGACACTTTTCAAGACAGTGCAAACAACCAAAGAAGTCAGGAAACAAGAATCTTTTTTAGCATCAGAGATCTTCTGCATCAAATCCAGAGAGAAGACTTGTACCCATTGATTCTCCTGCTCAGGCTGGTTCATCAAATGCAAGCAAAGCATTGATGGTGCAACAGGATGAAGGTGAGAATTGGGACTTCAGATTCAATCCTGATCATGGAGGACAAGATAAAACTTGTGTTGCTGCAATTCAGAAGACTGATGAGTCAAGTGAAGAAAGCAGTTTTGGAGAAGCACAGAACAGTCTAGTAGAAACTTCTGGTTCAGAGTCAGAAAGCATTTCAGACTCAAACACTCAAGCAGACTACGATGCTGATCTTGAAGAACCAGTTACTTAGTTTGCTTTGATAGTAAAAACATCTGCTACTTCTGCTGATACTTCACAGTCAGATCAGGTATTTGATGAATGTTCTTCTTCTCATTCAAGATGTATTAATTGTGTTGATCTTGACAACAAGGTCCTGACTTATCAGAAGCACAATGTTGACTTGATCAGCGATCTCAACCAGTTTATTGAGGCAAACAAAGTTTTAAAATCTAATGAAAAAGATTTTCAAGATAAAATCAATTTGTTAAACAGACAGTTCCATGAGGCTGACATCGCTGTTCTCAACAAGCAGGATGCAATTACTTCTTATCTCAACACCATAAATGAGACTAAGAAGAAACTTGCCATAGTCGAGTCTGACTATGAGTCATTAAGCCAGAAGCGCAAGAGCTATGAGAGCTCATCCTACATTATTGAGCACATGATCAGTACTAGGACTGATCAGGATGGGAAGGGTAAAGAAACAAGGTATAATCACTATCCCCACCAGTCTTGAACAACTTTGTCAATTCCCCAAATGACAAAGATGTTAAAGATTTCCAAGTTAAAACTCCATTAGTAATTGATCCAATTGGAATGATTACTGATGAGGGTTCCTCATTGTCTTAGGAATCTTTTGTGGAGGGAATTGTTGAAGATTGGGTCTTAGATTCTGAGGATGAATCTGATAATTCATCTGACGGTATTGTGGCTCAGAATCAGACACTTGTAGTCATGAAAGGTGACCCAATCTCATCTTCAAAAATCTATCAAGAATTAGGTTTTGTTAAGGCTTTAAAAGAGAATGAAGCATGTGTGTTTAACGAGATTGACAATCTTGTTTCTAATGGAAAAAAAGGGGTTGGGTTTTAAGCAGAACAAGACCAAAACAAATGTTTTTAAACAACAAAATCAGTCTTTTCTAAACTCAAACATTTTCATCAAAAAGATAACAGAGTTTGCTTTGAGTGTGGTGCACCTGGACATGTTGTTCGATTTTGTCCCCAGTTGATCAGACCTAAGGTTGCACCACCCAGAAAAATTAATCTGAATTTTAACAAAACTGTCAAATCTGATTCTAAGTCAACTCAAGCAAAACACAAACAACCCAATATGGTTAAACCTTTGGATAAGGGTAAAGGGAAATTGGTGAAATTGGATGTTCCCAAAGTGGTTAATGTCAATCAAGCAAAGCCATCATCCATTTACTTGAAAAACTCTTTCAGTAAAAAAACTTTCTGGAAAGTCAAGTCTTCTGGGACTTCTGTTTTACACACTCCAGACAAGGCAATCCCTGACGGTAAATGGACTGATGTTTGGATCCGAGACTCTTTGGGTCAACCCAAGACTGTAAAGGCTTGGGTTTCCAAATTGAACTAATTGTTTGTGATTGTGTAGGTTGCCCCAACAGCTGCTCTTAACAGCTCTTGGATCGTTGATAGTGGGGCTTAGGCACATGACTGGTGATATTTTGCTGCTCACCAATGTTAATTCTATTTGAGGAGGTTATGTAGTGTTTGCTGGTGATAAAGGCGGGTTCATTACAGGAGAGGGTATTCGGTCAAATGGCCATGTTTCTTTCGACAAAGTCAGATATGTGAAGCACTTTGAGAACAATCTTCTTTCAGTGTCACAGATCTGTGACAAGCGGTACAAAGTTCTTTTTGATGACTCCAACTGCTACATACTCAAGCAAGGTGTGACAATTCCTGAATATTGGATTTTGATGTTAGCACCCCGTAAGCAGGACTTGTATGTACTCAACATGGCAACAGCTTCAACAACATCGTCCACAGCTTCATGTTTTATGTCAAAGGCAACTGAGAAAGATTCTATTCTTTGGCATAAGAGGATGGGCCATTTGAGTCTACGCAAGATGAATCATTTGGTACACAATGACTTGGTTGAAGGGGTAAGTCTGAAGAATTTTAAGCTGTCTGATATCTGTGTTTCATGCAAGAAAGGAAAGCAGACCAAGCAGTCTCACAAGCTGAAAAAGTTTCATTGAATCAGTGTTCCTCTTGAGCTTCTCCACATGGATTTATTTGGTCCAGTAAATCGCAAGAGTATAGCTGGAGATCAATACTGTCTAGTCATCACTGATGAGTATTCCAGATATTCTTGGGTTTTCTTTCTAAAGGAGAAATCTGAAACATTTGAGTGCATTCAAGTGTTGGTGACCAAAGTTGAATCTCTTTATAAGCTCAAGATTCGTATGCTCAGAACAGACAACGGGACAGAGTTCAAGAATCACAACATAGAGAACTTCTGTAATGCACGGGGCATTGTCCAACAATTTAGTGTTCCATATGTCCCGCAAATGAATAGTGTTGCTCAGTGAAAGAACAGAACTTTGATTGAGGCTGATAGGATGATGCTTGCTGATTCATCTCTTCCAGTTCAATTCTGGAATGAAGCTATGGCAAATGCTTGCTACAAACTGAACTGGGTATTGATAGTCAAGAGACGTGGGAAGACTTGCTTGGAACTGCTCCACAATAGAAAGCCTAATCTTAAGTATCTTGAACCTTTTGGTGCACCGTGCACGATGCTTAAGAAACATGAGCAGGGGAAGTTCAATGAGAATGTGGAAGAAGGATATTTTCTTGGGTACAACACTGCTAATAAAAGGGTCTACAACGGATCTACTCAGGATGTGGAGGAGTGGTACCATGTTGATGTTCAGAGACATTCTATACACCCACCTAGGAAAGGTCCAGACTGGTTGTTTGACTATTCAGACATTTTCGACTCATTCAATATGCCTCCCATGTACTCAGATGACGATGTTGCTGTTCAAATGATGTATGATGCACAGATTGCACCTGATGAACCTGTGCAACCTTCATCAGCTTCAATTCCCATAGTACAGATAAATGATGACAGGTTAGACACAGATGATAACCCAGTTCAGTCAGCTGCCCCTAAACCAAATGTTGACAATCTTGTACCTGCACTCGAAGACTTGAATCTGAACAATCTTGATCCACAGGTTGAGGTTCCTGCTCATCCAGTTGGAAGAATCAATCGCATTCATCCTCAGGAGAACATTATTTGAAGTCCACTAGATGGGGTTAAGACAAGAAATCAGCTATCATCAGGAGGCCTTGATGATATTCTTGACTTTGCTGATGTGAACTACTGTGCCCATTCTTCTTTCATCTCTCAAGTTGAACCGCGCACCGTTACCGAAGCATTAAGAGAGGAATCATGGGTTGATGCAATCCAATAAGAACTCCTTCAATTCAAGAAATTAGGTGTTTGGCAACTTGTTGACAAACTGAAAGGTGCAAAGGTTATAGGCACCAAATGGGTTCTTCGTTGCAAAAAGGACGATCAAGGGATCGTTGTGCGAAACAAAGCACGTCTAGTGGTTCAAGGATTTAGACAGATTGAAGGACTTGACTATAATGAAATGTTTGCACCGGTTGCTCATCTTGAAGCAATCTGTATCTTCTTGGCATATGCATCCTTCAAGAAATTCAGAGTTTATCATATGGATGTCAAGAGTGCATTCCTTCACGGTGTGATCAGTGAAACAGTGTATGTAAATCAACCTCCCGGGTTTGAGGATCCATTACATCGTGACCAAGTCTACAAGCTAGACAAGGCTCTATATGGAATGCATCAAGCACCGCGAGCGTGGTACGAGACACTCTCCACTCACCTTCTAAACAATGGGTTCAGAAGAGGTGTCATTGACTGCACACTATTTATTCGAGAGAAGGATGGTGATTTACTCATGGTGCAAGTTTATGTGGACGATATCATTTTCGGTTCTACAAATGATAGTCTGTGCAAGGAATTTGAGAAGGTCATGTAAGACAAGTTTGAAATGAGCTCGATGGGGGAGATGAAAATTTTTCTCGGGTTGCAGGAGGATCAATATGAGGCAGGAATTTTCATTCATCAGACCAAATATGTTGGTGACATTCTGAGCCGGTTCAGTATGTCGGATGCAAAGCCTGCTGGTACCCCACTGGCTGTTAATCACGGGATTACACCAGACGAAAAGGGGGAGTTAACCGATGCCACTCTATACCGAGG